>CAIGRB010171726.1:29553-50495 GCA_903798255.1 Fraxinus quadrangulata | reverse complement strand
GTATTAATTGATATAGGTCCACATACATCACTATGTATTAGACCTAGTAATTATGCAGATCTTTCTCCTTTTCAAGTAAAAAGATATTTGATCACTGTACCTAACAGACATGATTCGCGCTTGTCAAATGATTCAAAATCATTTGACCCAAAATATACATCTTCATGTAAGTTTGGAATTACACTCTCATTTATGTGACCAAATCTGCAATGCCGGATATAAGTGTTATTTAGATTAGCACTTTTATGTCTTTCAATTTCTATACTCATTATAGAGCACTCAATATTTAGAATATAAATGTCATTTTGTAATTCATCATAACCATTATCGAGATAAAAGGAAAAATAATTGTCCTTAATATTAAAACAATTCATGTCCAAACATGAAGTTCAAATAATGTTCTTGGTAATGGTGAAAACAAAATAACATTTCTCTAATTCTAATACTAAGCCTAAAGGCAATGACAATAAGTATGCTCCTAAAGGCAATGCAACAACCTTTATTCATTTTCAATGTGTAGGTCAACTTCTCCATTTTGCAGTGGTCTAATTTTATTTATTTTCTATATATTTATAAATATAAGATGCATATCTGGCAGATATAAACCTTACAGTTTCTTTTTCAATGACCTATCATTCCAAAATGACAATAAGGGTCATTAGATTTGGTATTGTCCTTATTCGCTTTGATTGTCTTAGCCATCTTGGTTGCTTTCTTAAAACATATCCTTTAGACTTCCCTAGAAGAATATATGACTAAAATGTGCACACTAAAAATTTGGAGATTTGGTTTAACAGTCTTAAGCATGTTCAGCAACTCAATGAGTATGCATTATAGTTTATTCATGTTAAATTCATAATTAGATATGAATTAATTTCTAGCAATGATTGTAGAACCAAGTCTATACTTAGTTCACGGTTCATGACTGAACTCAGTTCAGACAACTTCTCAATGTAGTCAACGTCTTCAATACACAAGCACTGACTGAAAATTCTTTTGTCATTATGAATTAGTAAAGTTGCTAAGAAATCTCATATCTTTCGACACATGATTGTTCATCATTCAACACCTTGAAATGAAAAATCATTTTTAGCATCTAAACTATTATGCTCCTTTGTAACTCAGTGACATAGTCGCAATCATCACACATGTTGCAATACTATCATCATCACTGTGTTTATTATAGTAGCTAACTCTTCCTTTATTGAGTCATCAATATGTGTTTATGGAAAGGGCTACTCAAGAACATAACCAATTTTCTCATGTCTGAGAACAATTCTCAGATTGCAATGCTAATCAAGAAAATTTGGTTTAGTTGCGGGCATCCAGTATATCTCTCAAATACGTATGATTACTCATGATTCAATAAATATAAACGACGAAAAGTAAATGAATAATATATAGAATGCATCAATTAATATAACATGGTCTTTTATTAAATTAATTAAGCTCTCAATGTTTAACTCAAATTTATGGCTATCTCACATAAATTTATAGAATTCATACTTGACTTCCAGTGAGTTGGAATTTCATTTGTTATACTAAAATCTCGAGTATTCTCAAGAAGTCTTAATAAAACATTTGGTTAAATACTATGATCAATTGTATCTGCATACAACTTCCATATCATTAAGCGGACAACTTTTTATCTTCACACATCTTATTTGTTAGTTTAACATGCCTTTAAAATTTATCTCATTAAGTTTACTCAACAAAGAATAAATTTTAGTTAAGTCAAATCCATTATTCAAAAATATTTAATATTTTATAGTGTCAAACATATCCTTAATAGATCAGCCTTGAGTGTACTCAACAAGTTGAGATCAATTGAAAACTCTAATTTTTCACTATAATTATGGAAGGCGAATATAAATATGATTTAATAGTTTAACGAGAGTTTTGCATGCGAAGGTCTCATCGAATAATTATATATATTTTATTAAACATCTAGCATGCAAATAAACATACATATAATAGTATGGACGATTATGAGCTTATATTATCTAGTCTTTCTGAGCTATAATAAAGACTAATTGGTCAGTTTTTAGGGAGTATTGCATTGATTCTTCCAATGTTCCATCTCTATGGTCTCATCCTCTTCTTGTATTTTCAATTAATCCAGCTGTAACATGTATAATATATTTGTGGGCACGCAGGTCCATAAAATTAAAATGGACTTGCATGTCCAAAATAAATAAGAGTTCACAAGCCCATAAAACAACAAGAATAAAACTAATCATTCAACACATTCACATGGTTGATCTCATAATCATCCACTAATAAAATATTTATCATATAAATGCTTTCCTATATAATATCTAATGTTATATGCATATATGCTTCAAGTTTCTAGCAATTAATGTCATCTAAATTAATTTAGACAAATAGGTCGGAACAATTAAATAATTAATTAAACAAATTAATCAATTAATTTAATTGGCATGTTTATTTAATCAAAATCAAATTTTAATTAAATACCGAATTAGAATCAAACTCTAATTCCACAACTATAAGGCGAAACTATTTAATTAAAATCAAATTCTAATTAAATATCAAATAAGAGTCCAACTCTAATTGGAATTGAATTAACATTTTAATTGATGATAAAACTCCTAAATAAACAAAATTCAATTTAGGGTCAAAGTTTAATAGTTAGATTAAAAATCCAATTTTAACTATAATATAAAATTCGTCAATTTTAAATAAAAATTTAATTCAGGTCAACATTGAAAATATAGGTCAAACCCTTTTAAAAATCAATTGTAAAACTCTTTTCAAAATTGCATTTTGACACTATTTTAATTAAAAACAGAACCTTCCAATTTCGTAAGTAGCAGAATAGGTCCTCCATTTAAAGTTACAAACCTTAACCCTAAACTCATATTGCAAACAGGGGCCTACAGCTTCTCAAATTACAATAGAGGCCCCCGCCTCCAATCACCCTAAAACACTAACTGAAAACCCTAGAAGAGCTTCATTCTTTTCTTGGCGGCGCGGGCCACTAAGCAGCAATATGTGGGCTGCAATTGCAGTGTCTTGCGCCGTGAGAAAAAGCGGTCGTCGCTGCGATGCGCATTCATTGATGCGCTCCTTTGTAACGATGTGGCTGCATCTATACGACGGTGGCAACCGTTGCCCCTGCGAGCGGTAGCTGCCGAGCCACTGTGTCTTTGCCGCCAGCTATATCATGTCCGATTTTCGATCCATTTTTTTTTTTAACAAAATTAATTTTCATTCTCAAATCAGATTTAGCACTAGAAAACCAATTTTTCTTCAAAAGTTAGAAACGTGAAAAATAACAATTAACTTATGATTTTTATATGATGGGAAACAATTTTTAACAAACACAAAGTAGACTCTGATACCACTGTTGATAATTTACTTAACATGTAGAGTGAATAATAAACAAATTTCAATTCTCACTAATGATCTTCTTTGTGTTTAGAGAGAAATTGTGATAGAAATTATACTTTTTGTAGATTTTACAAACTCTTTTGCTAATCTTGAAATACGAATAATCACGATTTTGTAATCTACAGTTGTCCAATTATCCAGTTTCTAATTGATATCCACACAGGGAACATAAATAAGAGAATTAGGATTTCTCTTTTCTTGTACTAGCAAGATAATGAATTATGTTATGTTATTTTCTGAAACCCTAATGGCTCATTAATATAAGTCTAAGTTGGCTTATCATGTCTCTTAAACTTAACATAGTCTAATATTTAATTGATCTAATTAATTAAATTCGATCCATGAATTAATTAATTCTGGTATATTGAGAAGCAAGCAAATTAATTAATTGTACAACCCTTGTTAATTAATTGGAATCTCATTCTTTTAGTTCTTCTTTTGTGTGTGGCTCATCAAATTCCCGATTACAATACCTAATGACATGCATTATTATTTTGATCTAATCAAAATCAATAAATTAAAATACTCATTTTTAATTTATTATCAATTCACATCCGTCGTCCCAAATTGACATCTACCAATGTGTCGATCAATACATATGATGAAAAATATCACGTGATATGATAAAATCAAACTTGTTCGTTTACTGTAAAACTACAATCCCTCCGTCAATATGGTTCGATCAATTACGAGATATGGATACATGTTAATCTCAATTATCGATCATATATTTCATCCCACTATTAAATCAATGTAAGTCGAAAACTCATTTTCAGCTTATGAGTACACATTGGTCAAGAATTTCATTATCAACTTAACTGAATGAAATGTATATCATAATCTCTTACTATCTAAGAGTGACAAATTCTCTATTGATCATTCACAACTTTCATATGATTCTTGACATATCCGAATAATGCCGTATTAGCGACCCTTAGTAGAGTAACATCAAACATCACCAAAGTATGATTGTTCCCATACAAGGCACTATGTTGACTTTAAGTCAATAGACTAATTCCACTACAAAACGTTAGAGATTAACCATTGACACTCAAATAGTTATCCATGTGAATTTCCCAACGGGTCTCCAATATTTTGTTCTATAACAAAATATTCATGTATTCATTTAATTATCACCACACTTTAACTTGTGAGATCAACTATTTATATCACAAGTAAGAACACATGAAAATCTATCTATAATAACGATATCTGTATTTCGTTACCCAATCCAACCGAACCGTCTTGCCTCCTTCCATTTCTACCGAGGCCCAAGTAGCTCCGAGACACCTTTTGGATCTGAGGCTCTCCAGCTTGTGACGGCCCACATGCAAGGATTTGCTCATGATGAAGATCTTTGGTACGAATAATTGATGTGACATTTGTAAAAAGTGTATTTGTGTCATGTCTTGTCAATAGGTTGTAAGAGCATTAAATGCTAGGAAGGTCAACTTGATGGCTAGGATTTGATGTTTTGGCCGAGGAAATGAAGTCACGTGTAATTTGATTTAAGGGTCATCATTCCATTTGTAACACTTTAAATACCTCTATCATGTAACAATTGAAGACTAATGCAACTTTAAATACTTGGAGTAACTTATTTGGTTCTCTTACATTGATTTATAATCTTTAATCTGAGTTCTTAGCGATTTTTAGCGATTGGTAATTATTGTACAATCGTATCCCGTTACCCCGTCGGAACCCGAACGGAAACGTCTCGTGTCGTCGAGCTTCTCCCATGTCCAATTTTGGAGTGATCTCGACTGTTGATCTGTCTTAACGTGTTGAATCTAGCTTGCAATGCACGAGTGGGACCCGCGTCTATTGGCAACATTTTCTTGAGGTCAACAGATTGTCGCCGTCTGTGGAAAATCATACAATAACCACAAACAACCCCATGGAAAGAGCTTTCTAAGAAAACCATTTCGGGCATCCCAATTGAAAGAGGATTTGTTCCTGAAAAATGAACAAGAAGAAGCCCCCAAGTCGTGAATTATTTAAAGTGTTGGGCTTGAAAAGAGATGAGCTCAGAGGGTGATGTCCCTCCTAGGCGTGTGAGGGAAAGCGATGATGAAGTCCCAGTCACGACCGCGCCTGGGGGTCGGTGTCGACCCCACCACCATCATAGACGAGGTAGGAGAGGAACGGCGGCCCAGCTTACAAGGGAAATGACAATTATGGCAGGCAACATGAGGAGTATTACCAACCAAAATTTAGTCATGCAAGAATTATTGATGCAAATGCACGGCCATGGAGGACGTCCAATCCCTCCATTTGCTTCTCCAGAGCAATACGAATAGGGAGAAGAGTTGCAAAGCCAAAGAGCTCGTCCCCCAGGCATGTTAGAGGAACTAGCTCTATAGAGAAGGAGGTGGGAGTTGATGTCTCTTTAAATTACGCTTCTGGCTGACCCACCGAAGCCCCATTCAACATGGAAAATGACTTTCCTCCAGAATATAAACCAGAACATAGGCCTCAGAAGTCCATCAGCATGTTTGAACGGCTAAGCCCAGTAGAAACAAGGCATGGGCAGCAACCTAAAATGCTAGTACCTCGAAACAGACCCCAACCCCCACCTTCTGAGACTTGGCAACCAGAGGAAAGCCAAGAATGTGGCCCACAGACTGTGCTGCCTCAGTATGAACGTCAAAGGAAGGATGAGGAGGCAGGAAATTAGGCAGGACCTTCTGCACCACCACCAAGGTATGAGGCTGATGTAAATTATGATTCAGATAGCCCCCAGAGATCTTATGACCTGGATGATGACGATGACAACCTACCATTTTCGTAAGAATTGAGAAATGCCCAGGTACCGAGCTAATATATGATGCCCAAGATACCAAAGTATAATGGGAGAGACGATTTAAAATACAATTTTTTTCTCTCCTCTTATTAAGTACACATTTTTCAATAAAATAATATTACATATAAACTCAAAATTTTTACTTCTTCTTTAACCCAACATTCTTAAAATAAATAAATAAATAATAAAAATCACCATTCCAAAATGCATTTTTCTCCAAAAGCACATTATAATGGAGCCCAAACATGGATTTCCTTTTAAGTTAGTCTACTTATCGTTCAATGTATTCTTTCAAAAATAAATATTTTTTGTTGGTCAAAACTAAAAATGAGTACATTTTTATCTTACTAAAATTATTCACATTATAATTTAATAGATAATAAAAAAGTTATCTATCTATCTATATAAAACTTGGAAATAATAAGTTACTTTATAGCTTTGCCAAACAACCAAAACAAATTCCATCTTGAGTTTGATCTACGAAGTAAATGTATGGTCAAGTGACTCATGTTTGGGCTACCGAACCATTTTTCCCATTAAAAATGGGCCTACACTTAGGCCCATCTTAAGGAAAACCACACTTTTTCAAAACTTTTTTCAATTACTAGTGTGGTTAACGTGTGTAGTACGTTAGTTAGTTGTTTAATATTGAAAATAAATACATGTAAATTTTAGAGGAATTCATTCGTAAACATAAAAGATATTCATAAGTTATTTCGAATGAATTCACTTGTCGTCTATATTTTTTGTATCTTTTCGATTCTTCATATGAATTTGGTATTAAATGTATTGAACATTTCGTCACAAATGTAATCGTAACTAAATATAATCAACGATTTTGTGTTAGGAACTAATTACATTAGTTTAAAGTTCCAATGATGAGAACTTTGATTGTTATTTTTGTGTCATTTTTAATCATATAATCTAACTACCAACTCCTAAAAATAATATATCAAATCGTCAAGAAGTTAGAGATTGAAAATGCTGGAATTCCTACGCACTTTTGATGAAAAAGATATTGTTAAGTCTCAAAAAGAATATCCATATAATATCAACTATAATCATTTATACAAAATGCATTCAGATAATTTTTACTAAAAAATGAGATTGAAGTTCCGAGGTTATATGCAAAAGGTGACACGTAGAATTAACACTCAACTGTTGGTAAAGCCTTTTCTTTAAGATGATCCTTTTTTTTCGTGCATCATAAGAGCTAACCTTCTCAGGTGGGAGATCTATGCCAAGATTTTCACGTGAAAGTATGATATCATCTGCCTCTTGTAGGATCTCGTCAAAATGGGTTAAACCCTAAAAAAATTGGGTTAGTAAAGAAGTAAGTTCTGAACTTTGCATAGTACTCAATTAAAAATGGGAGAGAGGGATAGAGAGGGGGCAAATGTACTGATAGATAAAATTCACCTCAACGTTTTCAATTTTAGCAAAATTTTGAGTCTGACTTAGATCACCAAGCTTGGATAGAAACTCCACGGGCCTGCATTTTAGTCCAATCAAATCAAATTATTTTCAGTACTTAGGTATCCCGAAAATCAAAAAAAAAAAAAAAAAAGATAACATGTTAAATAGCTACATAGGGAAGTAAACGACGAAGTTTCCTATGTTTCTCCTTTTTACCTCACGAACATCTTCTGCGTGACGCGCGTATGACAATGAAATAAAATCAATTTTATTTTGAACATCCATGTGATGATAGCCTGAAAAAATATGTATATAGAAATATAATCAAAAGCAATGGTTTAAATTGGATAAAGGCCAATGTAAGAACCAAAAACTCAGTAAAGAGCAGGAAGAACTGGAAAAGGAAAAAATTTGTCCTGCATGAAGGATCATTCCCATCATTTACTCCTATCAAAATTCAGCAGTTACTCTTCTCACTTTTCCCATTTGTAAGTTCTTTCACTCTTAAAAAATACACCACGCAACAACATTTCTTCGGGCCCAAAGTCTTAGGTTTCGAAATGAGAGGCCACACTGCAAAAATTGCTAGTTTTGGACTAATGACTACATGCTCAAGGACAGCTACTGGGAAGATTTTGATTTCTAAAAGAAAATATGGGGCTTGATTATAACATAAAATATTCTTGGCCATTAGATATGATGGAAAACAAAAATAAAAAAATTCAATAATTATGTGCCAATAAACATCAACACATTCAGTTGTCCACAATGGGAGTGTGTCATAGCCTATGAAGGCTTTACTTAATGTCCTCTGCATCTCATGTCCTACTTGTTTGAGAAAATTCTGTTGGTGTGTCATGTATCCATGCTTCTAAGATGAAACCCAATGCCCAAGCCACTGAATTACTTATAATTACTATGCCTAATCGGTCTCTAGAACATCTTCCTAATAGCTGCATGAGACAATGAAAGCATATAGATATCAACAAAAGTGCAGCTAATTATATTACTCACCTGCTTGTCCTCATCAGAAAGAGTTGGCAAGTCGATGCGAATTTGAAAAGCATGTAGAGTAAATAATGACCCAGCCAAGGTTGCAGAATTCTTTATCATGCAAACCACATCCTCGCTTTTCACTTCATCCACCTGTCCCAACCAAATCAAAACATCATGTAACGCAGAAAGAAGAACAAAATTATTTAGCTATTTACATAATATAATGTAAAACCAAATAATTAGTAGTTATGTCTGCTTAGTTTCCTACTTGACCAAGTAACCAGACCAACACATGGAATAGGACCAAGAAAAAAAAACATATACAAATACAATCATAGGAACAACAGAAATCCACAGCACAAAAATGAAAATAAACGAATAGATGAAAACAAATTTCTAAGGTACAAATTTATATTTGCGCTGATTCATACCTCCAACCAAACAGAAGTGGTCTCTCTTCCTATAAATGGGTATTGGCCAATAAAAATGGTTGCTCCCTTTTTCACAGCCTGCAAAAGAGATGATCTCTTTTAAAAAATATAACGATAAAAACTTAATTCATGCAATTTCAGAACTAAAAATAATGGGAAAAATCTCTAAAATGTTGGTTATTTTGGAAGAAAAGCCTTAGTAAATTGCAGTTTTTTTCATGGTGATGGATTAGCTTGCATCGTGGATTAATTAGGGTATGTATTTGCTACGCAACTTTCAAAAAATGGGGCCCTACCATAGATCTCAATAGAACCAACATTAATATCTTCAAATATTTTAACAAGCTGTATAATTATGACCAACACGAGCAAATAATAGTAATCCCCAACAGATCAACTATTTCCACGGATGTAGAAATCTGGCATTATGGATCACTGGATTTGGAAATTTGAACTATATGATCCTTTTTTAATAGCAATAACAAGTAAAATAATCCTTAAATCCGTGCTGATCTAACTCCTCAACGAAATAATCTAACAAAAAGGAGAGTATTAATGAAATCACGTTAATGGTAGAAATTTGAACATTGGATAGTCCAGCAAAGTTGATGGCAAAACTTCTGAGGTTGCTTCTTGACCTTGATTTGGTGTCAGGATAACCTTGTCGTCTGCTTTAAGTGTTATATATTTCCCGCTTTTATTAACAACATGTAACTCAGGATCCACTGTATCAAACATAACCTGCAAATGTTAAAAGCCAACATGCTTTAAGTTCCTCCGGCATTCAGACATAAGTAATCCCATTAACACAGCTGAAAGACAAAATAAAAGGATCAAAAACAATTGGGATTATATTCGTCAATCCTAGAAACCGGCAACAATATCTAGAAACTGAAGCAGCAACTCTGCTTTTACATTTATTTATTTCCTACAAAATTATGTAAGATTTGAAATTTGGCTTTCTTGTTTTCTTAATTTTGTTTCGAATCAAGTCAATAAATAATTAATAAAGCGTGCACGCATGAAAAGAAAAAAATCAACAGACCCAAAAACTACATAGTTATAACGTTCACTTCTTTTCGCCTATTGCTTGAAGACATGGAAATCAGAAGCAGTTCGTCAAGGCTCATCCTTTTCCAATTTGTGTACCCCGATCATTAGCGTATTTATTTAAAACACCAAAAATAACCATTATTAAGTTAAAATTCAGAATGAGAATACTTACAGCACAGAGCTTCTTAGTGCTCTTAATAACAGCCTTCAAATTCTCCAGAGTCTCTTGATGATACTCAGCGTCACCCCATGAAAAATCAAATCTAGCCAATGCCCATCCCATACATATCAAAACACATTAAACAATAAATACACAGAAATTAAATGGCATATGAAATTCAAGAGTAAGACTAAATTACCAGACATTCCAACTTTAAGATTTAAGACAAGCAAAGATAACCTCAACGGATTAAGAATGAAATGTTGTAAAGCTAGCCCTCTGTTACCTGCTGCAAAGCTAACAGTATAAACAAAGTATTGTTAATATAGGCCGCTAGAAAAATTCAATTGAAGACATGTAAATATGAAACAACATGAAGTATCAATGCTTAAATATTATAGTAGGACTCCATCTTTGATAATATGAAATAAAGCAGTTAAAGATGGATTGATGGGAAGGAACTTATTCAAAGAAATTTAAAAAACTCAATGAAATTGGAAAGAGATACATATCCACAATCTAGCTCGGAGTTTTATAAGTATTTTACAAAAAAAAAAAAAGGTGATAACACTCTTTCAATATTAGTATATACGAAGTTTATTCTTAATTTTAACTATAGTTTACTTTTCTCATCCCTCTAATCCATTATAATAAGTTGTGTGAATTATACATTTGACATCCACTACTTATTTTCGAAAACAAACAAGTTGAATAAAGATTTATTCTATCTCCAATTCAGTTTTTAATTTCTTATTTTCCGTGTTTAAGTGATTTTTAAATCATCAATAAAGTTTCACTTGTTACAACAAATCTACAATTATAACCTACAATTAAAAAAACAAAAACAAAAAACATCTTATTTCCTTCTCTCCACAACCTTTCTAATTGTTAAAATAAAATAAACCCCAAACACCATGTGCGCACGGTGTCTCCATGCTACATGGAGACACCGCCCGTGTCTCCATCTAGCACGGAGATACACGTAGCATGGAGACACCGCCCGTGTCTCCATCTAGCACTGAGATACACGGTGCCTCCATCTAAGATGGAGACACATGCGATGTCTCCATCTGGCATGGAGACACCGCCGAACACCATGTCTCTGTTTAGAATGGAGATTTTTTTATTTTTTATTTTTTATTTTACAGTGCATTTGCTTGTTATTTGTTTTTCCTAGTAATCTTGTGATTCTTTTTAGGTGCTTGTAGACAACAAATTTTACAGAACTTTTGATTAACCAAGTTTTGGAACTATTTTTTTCCTTTTATATGTGAATGCCTTCAAGAAGTTTCCATCACTTAAATTACTTTATCTCATTATTCTACAAGAATTGTCTAAGATTTAAATTGGTAATCATAACCTGCATTTGATTTCTGCAAGGCCTCTGAACTTGTTTTCAGGCTTTGGATGTGATACTGTCGGGTTCATATCATTGCCCATCGAGATGAAACACAGCGTGCTCTCATTGAACAAAAGTATTATTTCCAATTATACACAAGACTAATTGATAAAACTCCTATAAGATAAAATATTTATCGAAAATCATGTTTTTACTCATTCCTCCAGGAATTAAACAAAACGGAATTTCATAAGGTGTTTTTTGTTTGCATCTTTTGATTTTTTTAAATTTTTTTTATGTTCACTATATAGTGGACACCTCTTGTCTATTCTTTAATACTATTTGACAATATCTAAATCAGCTTACTAAGAATACTTTCTATGTATCTTTGATGTTTCCGGTTCGTAGTATCACGTTTGTCCCGAATTTCAAAATCTCAAATCTAAAAGCAAAAATGATTGAAACAGATGTATCTATAATTAACTAAATTGTTGAGAAAATGATTCGGAAACACTATTACATTACAATTCATACACAAAAATTTACAATTGAACAACTCTATAAGTTTTACACAGTTCTTAGTGATATCTGAAACCATAACTACACATAAAAATAAGTTGACATGTTCAATAATTCGAATCACTATGTGTCAAGATGTATGCTGTAATGCCATCAGATAGAATGAAGAATATTGCAGAAGATATAATCATCAAGACCACTACTACTTAGAAATTGTGAGACCAAGCTCATTATTACTGGATTTTTGGTAAACAGAGGTTGACATTGGGCAGATGTTGTGAATAGATTAGGAATATTATGGCGGTTAATTCTCAATACTGCATCTTTTACCTCCATAACAGAGAGTCGTCATAGTTAACCAAAATAAATAAGTATAAATATGTTTAGGAAAGTATATTAATTAGTTACGAAGATGCAGACTTGTACAGGCAAATAGAAATGATTATCACTTGGTACGAGGAAAAAATCAGGGGCTTGAGGATTGCTAATTTCTAAGATACTCTAATTTTGCAACAAAAGTAGATATGAAGATGTTGCCCTGAGAACTTTACAGCATTTCCTACTACATTTAAAAGAACTTGCATTAGCTGTTTCTCGTCACCAATGGCATCCTCTGGCAAATCTGAAGACAAACTCAATGTAATGGACAACTTCTTCACAGATGATATAGGTTTTATCAAGTTAAGGGCTGCAAAAAGAAATCTCAGTTAGCTAAATATATCAAACAGGGTAACCAAAGTAAACTATAATTTGTTCCATATTCAAAGACTAATTTAAAACAATTAATTACCAACAATTAATCCTACCTACTTAAAGAGTGGATGAAGTGTAAAAGATTCTATATCAAGGTAAAGGCTACCATCTTCCAGCTTTGGAAGATCTAAAACATCATTGATAAGTGCAGTGAAAATTTTGCTGCTCTTGAGGATTGGTTCAACCATTAGACGATGCTCAGGCATCAGCTCAATTTCTTGTAGTAAAGATAAATGTGTGATGATGACATGCATGGAAGTTATCAATTCATGATTCATAACAGCGAAGAAATCATTATGAGCACGAATAGCCGTCTCTGCTTCTCTTCTTGCAAGATGAAGAGCAATATTCTGCAGCATAAGAACTTCCATTGCCCTCATAGACTTATACATAATTGCATTATGTGAAAGAGAAACAACCAGCTAACTCAACAATAAATATAACAAATAAGACACTATGTGCATCAATTAACTTTAAATGCACATTTAGCTGAATTGAAAAACAGATGCTTGAACAAAATACTCATAAATACAATAAGGTAGAAAATCATTATTTTGTCTCAAGTCATGTTAAATTTGATCTCCACTCCAACCATCGAGATCTCCATTCTTTATTTTATATTCTATTAATGTCACCTCGATTTGTTGATGTATAGACTATACACTCATTCTTAGTTTATACACTCCACAAAGGTGATGCATTCATTTTAACATCTTCATTTCTATGTCCACAGCATAGCTAATCTAATAATCCTTCTATAAAACTTTGCTGTTAACTTTATAGGTGTCTTCGCATCACTCAAAATAACCCATATTTCTTCTCCATTTAATCTGGTGCACTTCAAATGTATTTATCAGAGTCTCTTTAGGTTTCTCTTTTTTCAAACTTATATACCTTACCAAAACACTCTTTGGGACAACACAGATATTGACAACATCCTTATCCTTATTCTTATTTAACTTAAAAACCTTAGATTCCTAAGTAAAATTTCAAAGTTAATATGATGTATCGTCTTATAGTCTTATCAACTAATATCCTTAGCACATAACATACACCAAAATAACTTATTTTGGATCTCTAGTATGTTCATCAATGACTAAAGGCAAAAATAGAGATCATTGTGGCAAGCATTTGTAATAGGAAATCACCAGAACTATTCTGTTAATAAATCATCACATTGACAAATACATTATGAATTGGAACTTTTAGAAATAAACTCATAGATTGATAGTGTCATGTTTGTACAAATTGCAACGCAAAAGAAGGGTGGGGGGTCGGGGGGCAATAAAGGGCTAAAAAAAGAATGCAACGAAAAATTTGACGTAAAAAAAAAAAGAATGGCATTTCATAGAAGAGATACAAACCTGACGACGATAGGCTCCAAATTCTCATCAACTATAGATGGACCATAGGGATCCATTATGGGTTCTACATGCACAACTAACTCCGGGTTTACAGACTGAAGATAATTTGCTGGAAAAGAATGCAGGTGTTATCTTCGCAAAAATACATGAGCAAAATTTTTCTTCACTTCGGAAAAAATAAAGGAAGATAATGTGAGATGGGGGTCTGATAGCCCTGTTAAAATATACAATCATTAAAGCATCTATATGCAGAGTGTCTTCATTAAACACAAAGCTTCACAAATTTTCATCATATTGCCACTCTTCCATCTTAACGGAATGATTAGTCATCAAATGTGAATTTTAAAAAAAAATTGAACACGGTCCACTTAAATCCACTTTCTCAACTATGATACATCATAGTACCACATTACCAGAGAGGAAGATCTTCCTTCTAAGATTCAAGAATCAATCACCTAGCATGCAAACTGATTATAGATTGTGCAAGACTAAAGCATCATCGTACATCGAACAAATACCTTAATATAATCTTCATCATATTTCATTCTTCGTTCAATAGACTCTATAAGACTAGAATACTGCAAAACAAGTTCAAAATATATTATTGATACACCTTTGCTTGTTGAAGAAAGAAAATTACCATGAGATCGTACTATACATTATCAGAATTCTCTATTATTATTTATGCGATGCACAACATGCTCAACCAGCAATTAGGCTCTGCTTTGATTATAGATTTGGCGAATAAAGAGAAAAATTTTAAAAGCTGGTTTCTTTCACATTTTATTCCAACCAAAATAAAATTTTAATTTATTTCTATTTTTTTAAATATGCTTAATATGATTAAACTACAAACAAAAAAGAACACATAAATTTTAAACTTCTCCCCTTATTTGGTACATCATATACACGTCTGCTTTTCAAGACTACCTCATCGTTTTCACCGAATTTTGGGGTCCCAACAGAGCCTAATGGTTTACATTGATGTACTACACTACTACATAGAAAATCCACAATCAACACAATTAGCTAGATATCGTGAAATTTTTTCAGCTTAGAATATAAAAGCATGTTCGGTAAGCTTGGCGGGACAGTGCTGAACAAGATCAAGGAAGAGAAGGATATCAAAATCTTGAATGTTTCCCCTCCACTAATGTCTAATATTGTGGCCCAAACATGCCCTAATATCATCCAAACTAAAAGTCAACATTACAATGCCACGATATTTTGCTTCAACTGTAATATATCAAGATAATCATCACTTGAGCATACCTTCTTGGCAGGGTCATTTGTCCTAGGTGAATTAAACATAATCCAATCTTTTTCTTATAGGCAAAAACAGCTTCCAAAAACCTTGCCTGTGAAGAAATACACCATATTTCATTATGAAATAACTAAAGATAAAAAAAATTAGGAGTGTTTCAATGTTTACAAAAAAGGAAACAAAATGCAAAATTTTTAATGTCTCACAAAAAATAAATAATAAATAATAAATTGATGTCATTACATGCACTGAATAATTTATATTGCAACAATTTTCTTTTAATAATCAACTTGAAGCATGGGCATTAAAGATATACAGCATTTTGTCAAATTACAATCTTAAAGTGAAGTCCTCCATTTGTAGGGTGATTAGTAGAAAAAAAATTTAGTATCGGAAGGAAAAAATAAATAGATTCAACTAAAATGAAAGAAAGCTATAATAATGTTATGTATCTCTTGGCAGGGCATGAAAGAAAAAAAAAACCTTCGTTCTGAATGGAGACACGGTGCGCGGGCACCGTGTCCGCATCGTGTCTGGACACCGCGTGTCCGTGTCCGAGCACCGTGTCCCAGTTCAGAACGGAGAATTTTTTTTTATTTTTTATTTTTACAGTGGATTTTCACTAACCACTCAACTATCCACCCAAACATTCACTCTTTCAATTTTCAACCAATTCATTCTCGTCTACAATCATCAATTCAATTCACAACATTCATCCATCTCCAGTTCAAAAGAAAGAGGACGTATTTTACTGACTGGTAATTTTAAGAATCAACAAACGCAATCAAACATAAGAATTCCAGGCTTACAATACCAAAAATAAAAAATAAAAAATCGATGATAATAAATCGAGTGCAACCAATGCTAAAAGAATTCAAAAATGGAAATTATGCACGAGAACACACCTTTAGACACCTTCAATCCAACTAGAAAACCAACAGAACTTTACTGTGAAATGGGAAAAGTAAAAAGAGGCGTGAAAGAAGGATAAAAACATGGCAAACAAAAAATAAATCTACCAAATGATATAATAAATCGACTCTAATCAAGAATTCCTTCAGGAAACGACATTGACGGTGTCTTCGTTGGATATGGAGACATTGTCTGTGTCTCCTTGCCCGTAAATTTAAGGCAGAAAGAACATACCTTTCAGATTTCGACGGCACGTAGGGTGAAGGCAGTGGCGGACAAAATCAGGAGCAATTAGGGCGGGCAACTTAAGCTCGAGAAATCTAGAGAATGAAAACAAATGGGGAAATGTTTAAACGACGTCATTTTGGTTGACGATTGGAGAATACGACACATGGCAAAAAAAATAAAAAAACTGGCTCTTTCATATAGATAGGATAAGTGTTTATTGATTTTTGTAGATTTTACAAAATTATAAAAAAATCACATTCTTTTATAAATTTTTATTTTTACATCTTATTTGAAGTTGAATAGTATTTTTTTGGAAAATTGGTGATTGAGAAAGAAAAAGTTCTCGATTTACGTATAATATTATTTTATTGGAGAATATTTGATTGAATAGAAGAGAAAGAAAAATATATTATAATTTTAATGGAGCTAAACAACCAATTAAATTACCGCACATTTTATGAGATCCAATATTTTTTCAATTTTTATTTAAATCTACTAGATTTTTTTATATCAAAAACTCCGAGACAAATCCTTAATCAGAGATGTCATAGATTTTCACGAACTTTTATGAACTTCCACACACTTTCGTATTAAAAGATTTTAATAGAATTTTATTTAAAAAAAATATTTCTCTATAATCATCAAGTATATGTGGTTCCGATATAAATTGAAAATGTTGGTTAATAGTTGTTTTATGCTTTTATGTAATTAAAAGAAAAAATGATAAGTATATACATATATAACTTTCGTAACATCTAACCGATAGTTATTCTTACAAAATTAACACGTTCAAAATGTTTATTAACATTTCAATTGCTTTTGTTCCAACCATGCTATCGAGTTTAACACAACAATAGTACATAACCAAATAAGTTTTTCTTAAAAATAACACCAAACGAAAAGTGATAAATGTTTGGTACCAATTTAAATAAGAGTATAATCATCTTTTAGTAAGAAAATAACTTTCGAACATATTTTTATATGGAAATCACCTACCTACTGGCATTACTGCGCAGCAATGGCCATAGGTTCAAGTTCACAATGCTCTGTTATAAAGAATGTGGAGCCACTTATTGTAAAGATCATAAGTTGAGGACCAACATGGAAATTTTCCATGAAAGTCAACATTGCTTGACAATTGCTTCTGGTTCCCAACTACTTCCTGGCAAGTGAATAAGATGAGCATTGAACATAATGCTAAATGACCCCACCATGTCCAATCCCCTAACCTACGATTGTTAAGGGATAAATTTCGGATGACTAATTATCGAAATATAAATCAACATACGAGGATTTGGACTGCACTTTGACATTTTAAGATGAAACATCAAATCTTAATATAATATCAAAGTTCGTTAAGATCAAACGAATAATTTGATCCAATTAAAACTAAAAAACGAGTACATGAATTTTAAAATTGATCTTCTCAAATAGCCAACTTCTTGCAGGTTATATTAAGGAATAAATTTCTCATCAACTAATTATCGAAATATTCATCAATACATAAGGGCTTGTGCTACTCTTTCAAGTTTTTATAACCATACCAAACCCTACTCTCTTGCTCTTCTGTTTTTGGAAGATAGAAATTATGGGGCGGTGACAAATTTATATTAAGGGTGTGTTTAAGTCACATTATTTTGAAATAATACATTTTGGAATAGTAGATTGATGGAGTATGTGTGGTTGAAAAAGAAGGAAAAATTATTGATGTGATGAAAAATATTATTTTATTGAAAAATGTGTGATTAAAAATAAGTAAAAGAATGATAATAAAAATTTGAATATATACCAGCTAAGAAACACAACAAAACTTTTCAATTAGGGCAGCTAAAAATGTGAATTTAAGACATCCACCAAATGGAGTTTGGTTGGCATGGCCCAACACAAGTGCAACTGCGCTATTATAAAATATCAGCAATCATGTCTTTGTTCAGTACAGACTCACTTTTTCATTTCAGTGGAACTTTTAGACATCACTCCAAATTGAAAAATAAAACATAATTTCTTAAAGTTGAATGTGTGGAGATCACATAAATAAGATTTGAAAATTTTGGTAGTTATAAAATGGTGTATTTAATGAATATTATTGAGAAAATAATATATTTTACATAGTAATATGATGGAAAATATATGGTTAAAAAGTAAGAAAAAGTTAATGACGTAATGAAAAATATTATTTTATTAAAGAATGTGTAATTAAAATTGAGTTTTGAAAAAATATATTTTTAAAAAGTGTCTATCAAACAGAGGCTAAGAAACTTAAAAGCAGTTGCAAATGCTTATATTCATACCGTAGTTAAGTCATCTTCGAAATATGTATACGCATGACGGAGAGTTTTAAAAGGGATGTGATATTTCCAGCACCAGCCAGCTTTGGACACATGCTAGTGTACTCTGAAGAGGATAGCGATTGTGAAAGTGATCATCGACCGAGAAAATATTTCACATGATGCACGATGACTACGAGCAACTAGTTTTTTTCTTGCCTCTATTTACCTCGAATTTTAAGTGTTAAAGTACTTTTTCAAACGAACTTTTTATAACATATTATTCAAAAAATATGTGGCTCTGTAAATTAATGGAAGGACAGTGTCACGTTTGTTTTTAATGAAGTAGGGCTATAAACTTGTTCCATTTAGTATTTATTTAAGAAGTTGGGACAACTGGCCATACCCACCATTTATTATTGCATGCACAGGTGAAATCATACCGTAGCTTCTTTCTATGACCTGGTCCTAATGTTGGAAAAACAAACAAAATATAGGTTCAAGATTTTACGAAAATTTAGATCGAAACGAGTTTCATCGACAAAATTAAGTAATTTTACGAAAATTTAAATTAGACGAGTTCATCAAAATTGAAATGAACAAGTTTAAATGGTACCAACGAATTTCCTCGAGTGACCTATTAATTCTTTACAGCCCTTATTTGGTTTAGCTCTAAAAATCAAATTTTTAGTAGATTTTGATAAAAATGGATAAAATGTGTGATCGAAAAATTATGGATCAAATAAAATATAGTATAGTTAAAATTAATTTTTTATTTTGATTTTAAACTTTTAATAAATTTTAATCTACATCAAACGGGACATAATCTACTTGACTAGTCAGTGGTCTCCAGTGATCTCTGGCTAATATACAATCCAAAGTGCTTCTCGTGTTTAGAAAATTAGCTAAGCGGCTTACCCACTTAGTTTATTCCCGAAATATCGCATTATTATTTCATGGATATATAATTATTTTATATGCATTATTAAAGCTGTATCAACCGATTAAAATTTGTAGGTAAATGAAAATGATTTCTTAACGAAGGATTTTTCGAAACAATCCACTTTTAAAGGCAAATTAGCGAAATAATGATCATTAAGTATCCGTTTGATACACAAAATTGAAAATGAATTCTAATTCTATGTTAATTGGAAAATAAAAACTCACAAAATTCATAAGAATTTGTTTTTCATGAAAACAAAGAAAATACAACTTAAAGTAGTTGTATTTCAATTTCCACGTTACAATCAAACGGTCAAAATGAAATTCGTTTTCCTTGAACGTGACATTTTTCATAAAAAAGTGGCAATCAAACATGGCATAAGTTTTTAACTATTTAAATTTAAAAATTCTTTTAAAGATTAATTGAACCTTTATTTGAAAAGGGCCTCATTCTATTCCCCATATTTCTTTTGTAAGAACTTGTAAAATTGATTAACTTTGTCTCGCTCAACACGACTATTTTTAAGTATAAAGTCGAGCTTATACTTGAACAACTCAACATTTTGTCAAGGTAGATGAGCTAAACTCGACTAGTTGAGTTCATTTTGTCAAGTTGGTAAAGCCTATTCCTCAAATATTTGAAGAAATACTTGACCATTACAATCGAGACTATTGTTGCACAAGACTTTGTCCCTGTTTGGTGGCCTTAAAATTTGAAAAATATAGTTTTGAATAGTATTTTTTGGAGAATATGTGGTTAAAAATTAATAAATTTTTTTCGATTTATATACAAAATATTTTATTATGTGAACGTGTGATTGAAAATGATTGTGAGAAATAAATAAATTAAAGTGAAATAAAATAAATAAAACAAGGACTTATATCGTTTTGACATTTTTTCCGCTGTCCAAAGGTAGATGCTATACTATTATTGACTCGTACTCCATCAAAATCCCCATCGACGACTACAATTGATTGATGTTTCAACTTATTCTAATTTCTAGACTCAAAATGATTTCAAATTTGAAGATAATGACATTTTTATATAAGAAAGTGATTTTAAAACGTTGTAAAAACTTTG
>CAIGRB010171714.1:31264-53030 GCA_903798255.1 Fraxinus quadrangulata | reverse complement strand
TTTATTGAACTGATTCTAATGTTTTAATTTGTGTTTGTAACTTTTTTTAATTTTTGTCACTTTTTTAGTGTTTGTTATTTTTTGTCACTTTTTTTTAATAACAAACATTACCTTTTTAATAAAAGTGACATAAAGTGACATTGTTACAAATTTAGAAAAGTGACATTCTGTCACATAATTTTATATAATATTTTTTACTTCTTTTTTTATGTCATTTTGTTGAATAAATATTAATTTTTAATAAAAGTGGCATTGGATCTAAACAAGTGACAGTTAACTTAAAAGGCGATAATTAATTTTATACAGCATATTTTTATTTTCAAAGTATTTTTCATATTATTTTTCAAAAGTTAATTTGAAGAGTATTTTTGTAAGTTAACCCTTTACCTTTCCACTTTGACTAACGTTCAGCCCATTGGTTAAGCCCATATTAGAATGAAGTGGGCTCAATAATGTGAACTGAAGCCCATTGAATATTGGCTAATGTAAATCCATTAATTTACAAAATAATACTGAGAAAAACAATTATTCAAAGTCAACCTAATATCGTACGACCCAGATCGCACCTCCTCTGCCCAACACGTGGATGGTCAATCCCTTTGCCCGTTTGTCCTTTCCTTACTCCAAGGACCTGCCCGAACTCCCCAAATATTACTCACTTTCCACACCCTTATATATCACAATATTTCCCTTGGAAAAAGGAAAAGAGAAAAAGAAAAAAACCAGTCACCATGGCCAAATTCTACACCACCGCTGCCGTGTTTTTCTTGCTTTTCACCCTCACACTCGCCCGATCCTCACTAAAACCACTGGAAAAAGATGGCGACACCACCTCTGAATCTCAATCCCTATCTCTCGACGACAAGAGCTCCGTTGTTCGCCTTCCTATTTCGAAGATTCTCAACGCCGGCGAAAAGAACCACCCAATTGAACCTGATTCTTTGATCGTTCACTCTGTACCGTTGGATCTGGCCACCTCTAGATTCCATCCGATCAACCGCCGGTTCTATTCGAGGACGAAGTATCCCGTCCACAACTGCCGCCACCACTACCATCTCAACCGTGACGACTTCTTCAAAATGAATTCCATGGAAAGGAAGGAACGCTTAGAGATTCCCTACGGCGATGATATGCTCGTTTCCTCCGGTGAAAACAGTGACTTTGAGGAACCATCAACTTCCCGCGGCGTACGGCGGATTCCCGGCCGGTGGGTGAGACTGCACCACCAACACCAAAACCAAAACTACGACGGAGACGACAGGGTTACGAGGATCGTGTTAAAACGTAAGAACGTTGATCGACTCAATAGAGAAAAGAAGTGGAAGAAACAATTTGGTGGTGAAAATGAGAAAGCAAAGGATGAGAAGAAAACGAAAAGTAATGGTTTGATGAAGAGCATGCGCAAGTTTTTAGATCTTTATTTCTAGATTTTGATTCGATCAAAACCATGTAGAAAATAAAATAAATAAATGATTTTGTGTTATTATTTTGGTTAGGTTATGTTGTCTTGCTTCCGGTTGAGAGGTTGAATGATAGTTAATTTTGTATGATTTAATTGTCATAAATTTTTAATTTGCGAATTTATTTTTTTGTTGGGGATGCTACTTTATATGTGATATATAAATGGTTTTTGTCGTAGCACGTAACTTACGTTCTACTTGTGACAAGATTGTTCATACAATTATGCTATACGTATATTATAAACAGCTAACAAATTTACACAAGTATATAAATAGTTTATGTCGTAGCCCGCTACTTACGTTTTACTTGTGACAAGATTGTCATACAGTTATGGTACACGAATATTATATACAGCTAACAAATTCACACAAGTATCTTTTTTGATCAATGAGGTATTGCTCTCGCACGCCAAATCGAAAATGAAAGACGTCTATTATGGGAAGAGGCAATTCAAGATTATAATGTTTATAACCCCTTACCTACCGATATTTGTCTCCAAATGGATGCCAAACCCCATGTTGAATATGTTTATATGCTCGGCTAAATTTGTGCACAATTAACATAAATGGGTATGAAAAGATTTGATCTAGGTCGAACCGAGTCGCCTAGTCCAGCCACGCACCAGCACATTCCTATAGTCAAGTCATGCGCAGCTTGTTCTTAGAGGCCATGCTCCCATTGGCCAGTCCATAACTCAAATGCTTCGGTTATATACACCCCAGAAGGCATGTAAATGCTCGATCCTATTTATAGCTTCCTTGAAGGCTTTCGTGTTCATCGTCTTCCCGTCAACTACTCCTCCAAAATCTGCTATCTATACCTCCGTTAAAGTCACGTAAAATAGTTTAATAGGTTTCACTCGTCCCAAGTCATGTAAAAATTGAGTGCAATTTTAATATCTACATTGATGATCTCTATCTCATGGAGCCATACACGTAGATTTAAATAGATGAAGGTCCCAAAACTCGACTTTTAAAGATTAGAGAACCATGAACATACTACATGAAAGGTTGGAAAACCTAAATCTTAATTTTCCCATTGAAGGAATTCATGAAGGAAATAATTTGTTAAATCAAATAGATTTTACATGATTTTATTTTATTTTATAAATCACTACTCCACGTAGAATTAAGAGCATCTCCAAGATACTTTCAGATTCTCTATTTTAGAAAGTCAATACTTAAAATTTTAAAAGTAAGTTTGATTCTCGAAATTTTTACTTTATAACGATTGTATTTAGTCTTTATTTGAACCCCATTTTTCAGGAGAATGAATTTTGTAATAGTAAAAAATTTTTTTTGGATAAAGTGTACTAAAAAAGTAGGAAATTTTTTTTTTAAATTTATGTGCAAAATATTTCCTTGAAAGAACGTATCTGTAAATGAGTTTGAAGAAACAAAATGAATTTTTCGATGATGGAGCTCTAACAAAGGCTTAATAAGCTACAAATTTCTATACTTTATTTTTAAATGATTCATATCATATTTGAATTAATTGGCCACTAAAAAAAGTTAAATAAAAGATGAAAAAAATCAATAAATGTTTCTTGATAAAAATAAAGTGAAGAGTCAAAATAGATAACATTGTTGGGGTATATAAAAAAAATTACTCTTTAAATTTAAATATATCCTTTACAAATAGAGAATTTCTTGAAGATACTCTAAGTATAGGAATTCAGTTGCATACTTAGACGGCCGTTACATTCAAAAATCCAAACTCAGTTTCTTCCATACATTGATCATAAATGTCCGTATTCCATTCAAAGTAATATGCCATTACTTGAATTTGGTATATTCCACCTAAGATCAACATCTTAATTCTTAGAATATAAGCAAAGTACATAACATTGCAGTGTTATTTTTGAAGGGCGTGCTTGGTACAGAACTGGAAGGTGTAATACACAAGATTTTAGCTTATCTTTCTATGTTAACGCTAATTTTTAGTTAGTTCCATCGAATGCAGAGTACCACACAAACGTGTAATAATTACATGACTTAATCCAAAGCATAATAACTAAAACCTCTCAAACAAAGCGTTGTCTCCAAGCCTTCTATATTTACAATGTCAAAAGGAGTTCTACATAACAAATGAAATGGATGGTCTTCATTCAAGAAACGACGTGTCGAATAACAAGACAGATCACAAGCAACTAAAGCAACAAACACACACCACCTTATGACTGACGAAATCAAAGCATATAATATACTTTAAAGACCAAGGAGGACTGGCAAAGTACCGGTCTCTCTACTCGCTAGTACGGTGTTCTGCCAAGCTGATTGGGACCCCAAGCTTCGAATTTCATTGTGCTCAAACTCTACTAATTGGCTCTGTTCGGTCCTGAATGGCTAAACGCTCGGAAACATCAGCCAGTGACTTGAGGTTGCACTTGATCAAGGCCTCAACAAAGTAACATGTTTCATCTTTGGTGTTTCCATCGGGCACATCAACCACAAATGACTCGATCACCATCGTCCCTGGCCTCCCATCAATGATCTCGGGATGAACGGTGACAATGGAAGAGTAGTTCTACAAAATTATTGAAGCAGAAACGGGATAAAAATGTATCAGCTCAGTCAGCAAATGATGAAGCTAAGAAATCTTGGCAAACTAGAAATGATTTGATCAAGTATCTAATTGAATTTCCTGGATAACCAAGGGAGGACATAGAACTTCATGTTAGGATGAGCCAAAGTTTCGAGTTAGGCTAGACATGGACTTCTAAGGGGCTAAATCCTTTTATGATTTGGGCCATTTTATTGTAAAAGACGGAAATAAAATGTAATCTGAAGATTGGGCTAGCTATAGGATCCGCCCATGTGGATAACCACTCCAACAATATTAAACTTTATTAATTCACCTCAATACCTCTCAACTTAGCTCAATATGGAAATGCAAATATAAGACCAAGAAATTAACAATAAAGAATTAAGCCAAAGAGAACCCAACTCCAACTGTTTGTCAAAATAAGATGAAATGAACCACATAAAATAGTACACTTTACGCGAGAAAATGATTATACTGCACAAACAAGATGAAAAAACACTCTCAAGGGAATCTCTCGAGGAATGTTTACTTCTTTGGAGCATCTAAAATTCCTTTTACAAGGATTATTTTCGAGGTTTTACATCCATACCTACCAACTAGTTCATAATCCATAACCTTATCAATTTACTAACTTAAGGTAATTCAAAAACAGACGAAGTGAAAAAAATCATTCTGAATTCAATGTGAAACAAAAGCATAAACCATAGACGTTATTTGTTATTCAATTGGTTAATCAAATTGAAATTATGTTAAAGAAATTCAGGAACTGAACATGCAGTTTAGCAAAGTAATTTGCTAAATTGTAAAGCTTTCATTTATTGAAGGATTAAAATGTAGATAATCCCTCTATAACCCGAATTTCACATATATAATTTTGTACCATATAAAAACAAGATCGTATCAATATGCCAAAGCATACTCTACAATTTTAACTTTAAACCACAATCAATATTCGAAACGAATCAAGCTGATTGATTGATACCTTTAGCCTGTGATCCCCACCCACAATCCTCATGCTAAAGATGTGTTCCTCGTCGTCTAGAAGCTCCAATCTCTCTTTGCTAGTGGTAGCTGGAAGTCCCGACTTCACGTTTACTTCTCTAACAGTTCCTATCTGCAAATCACCCTGCACTATGCAAGTACTCACGAATGGCTTGTACCTTTGTGGCTGATCAAATCTCCTCACCAAGGACCACACCTATAGAAAATTAAAATTCAAACACTATGTAACAAGCATCCCAACATACAAAAAAACAAAAGGAAAAAAAATAAATAGATAAGAATTGTCATATAAATCGAACAAACTGGTGAATTTGGCATAATAATAAAAAGCCAAAAATCTCTCCAACTCATCAAATTAGGACAGAAACAAGTGAAAAAAGTTGCATAAGTCTTTGATTGGAAGGAAGGGCTTCGCTTTTCGAGCCAGCTTGGATGAGCGTGGGCAAGTTTAGGATTCACTATCTGATGCAATATTATAGGAGATAATTATTTAGTTAGTTTCCTATTTTGATTAGTATTTTAGGAAACATGATTAGAGTGATTTAATAATTTTTATAGCATTTCTTCACTATTTTTGAAACCCAATATAAAGGGGGTTATGGCGATGTAATAAAATAACATTTAAATGAAATAAAGATTGATATTTTCTCTCCCAACTTCTCTTCCATCTCTCTAATTCTTCTCCCCTTTCTACCTCCCTCCTACCTTTCCCTCTTCTTCTATTTCTCCCTCCTTTCTTCTCTTTTCTTCCGTTTCCCCTTCTCCCTATAATTCTCATATTGCATACTGCGTCACCCCCCTTGTCACTTAAAAGGGAAAACAAGAAAGTCTTCGACTGGGGTGGAGTCGTAACAGGGTCGCCATAGGAAACCTGTGGCTGGTTGAATCTTTTGCCTTGGAAAAGCCCTTCCCTCCCTACCAACACAGGGGCTAGCTTGATCCCACTGGTTTCAGGCAGACAAAGGGCCTTGTTGTGGAGATATGTTTCCAGTTTGAGAACCAAACCAATTGGAATAATTGGCCTAATAATAAAAGTCATAATTCTCACTAATTTATCAAATTAGCTCAAAAGATTTAGAACTGGAACTAAAACTTTTTCACACATCAATACAGTATCAAACCAATTGGTAACTATACCAACTATAAACCAAAAATCTCTTCAATTCATCAAGTTAACTCACAAGATGTAGAACTGGGATTAAAAATTTGTCACATATCAAGAAAAATAAAACAATTGGTTAACTGTACCAACATTAACAAACCAAAATCTCTCAAATTCGCTCAAAAGATGTAGAATTGGGATTAAAAAATTGTTGCATATACAAAATCAAACCAATTGATGAACTGTACCAACAATAACATCCAAAAACCTCTCCAACTTATCAAATTAGCTCACGAATTTGACAACCGGAATTATAAAGGATCTGTGTTGCAAAGTTGAAAATTTGACTTACAAGATGTACTGGAGCTTTGATGTGCTTAACCAATGACGAATTACATTGATTTTCTCCAACCTCATGCTTGTGATGTCTTCTGATGAACTCCTCTTCCACACCGGTCCGTCTTTCGCCGTTCATTATAGTGACCATTATCCAATCAAACAGCTCAAAATCAGCCGGTTTTCCACCGATCTTGGGCAGGTCAAAATTTCTGGTAAAGATGAAAGTGCGACGTGAAAAGGAGTGCAAGGGGGAGTGAATGGGAATCAAAGTGCGATGTCAGAAGAGTCCAAAACCCACCGCCACTGTAACATGGAATTGCTGAATGGTCCATAATGAATTGAATTTTTTCTCTCTATCCATATTATAAAATTGTAAAAAATAGTTGGGTGGATTTTACGGGGATTCGCGATGTGGTTTTAATGATCCATTTTTATTGGTCTGAAATGGAAACCTACGTTTTGACAATCCGAGGTGTTTTTATTTTCCAATATAATAGGAATTAAATTAGATAGAGTAGTTTTGTCTAAGTCACATTCACATGACATTATTTAACTTTACATTTTATTGAGTCCATCATTTAACGCTATCTAAAATGGAGTTATAGCACCAATACTAAATAATATTATTCAGTTAAACCCTTGTTTGGCCTCATTATAATAAGAATTTGGAAAAACAAAAAATGTATTTTAAAATAGTAATTTTTTTAAAATGTGGGGTTAAAAAAGGAATTTTTTTAATTTTACGTGTAATATTATTTTATTAGAGAATATGTGATTGATAAAAAGAGATAGAAAAGTGAATTATAATTTTAATAGGTGTCAAACATGGATTAAATTTCATCTTATCGCACAATCTCAAAAGAGAGGTGTAAAATAGGCAAATCCCTTTTGACATGTTTTGATAGAGATGGGTTGAACAAAGTTAAGCCCCAGTGTGACAAATGGGGACGGAGCCAATAAGGATAAAAAAAAGGAGGGAAATTAGATCAAGTAACTCAAAAAAATAGGATATTTGATTAATACTATTAAAACTTAATTAAAATTATAAATCACGTAGTAATTACGTCCAAATTCAACCCCCAAACCCATAGCAGATTGGAGAAAGCTCCAAATATGATTATTCATTCTACTCTATCTTCCACCATAACTCTCCTAGCACTCTTCTGTCATCCACCCTTACCACTTCATCGTAGCATAGTCAAACAATAGTAACCCATGTTCAAACCACCATAAAATTACACTTCTTTCAAACACCGCTACAACCGCCTCCTCGGCTGCGTAGCCCCATTTTCTTCTCCACCCACAGTCAACTACCTCTTCTTCATCATCAATAAAAATTTTCGACGTTCAACTTACCAGTTGTATAAATTTGAGGATAAATGATAAATTTGGAAGTGCTTAGTGGTGAAGTCGTGGATGAAGAAAAGCAAAATCACATAAGTGGTAGTGGTACCGGGAAAATAACAAGACTTTTTGAATTCTTGATGAAATTGATACTTTGAAGTCTAAATTCTACGCTCTCTCTCTCTCTCTCTCTCTCTCTCTCTCTCTCTCTCTCAAATGTTTCAAGTGTTTGTGCAACAGATTGAAAAAAAAAAAAGGAAATTTAATTGATGAGCAAAATTGAATTGGGAAGGAAGATAGTAGTTACTTGGAAATGGTGAAGGTGATGGCTTTAAGAGATAGTGTGTGTGCAACAGATTGAAAAAGAAAATTAAAATGTTGAGCAAAATTGAACTGGGAAGAAAGATTGTAATTGCTAGGGAATTGTGAAAGCAAGGGCTTTAAGAGACAAATTATAAGATAGCTCAAACAAATTGTGTATTTCATGTCTCGACAGCTAAATAATAGTCATTTGAAATCATTTTATACAAGACAAACAAAGAATACTATTTAGATTTTGTTAAATATTATTTGCCACTTTTTGAGTTTTATTACTTTATGAATTTTTTTCAGATTTTGTTAAAGGTGCTAATTTAAAGATGCTTGAAGGTGAATAGAAAAAGAAGAGGAACGGTGGTTGTCATTTATTTTCTAAATTTTTGTCACTTTATTGAACTGCTACTAACGTTTTAATTGATATTTTGTAATTTTTTTGAGTGTTTGTCATTTTTTTTAAAAATTTTTGTTACTTTTTTTAAGTGTTTGTTAATTTTAAATTATTTATCACTGTTTTAAAAAAGAAAATGTCACTTTCTTGTAATTTTTGTCATTTTTTTAGTAACAAATATCATTTATTTTTAATAAAAAGTGACATTTTATATCGTTTTTAATTTTTTTAAAAAGTGACATTTTGTCACTTTTTTAATAAAAAAAAAAGTTGCACCTAATTTTATACAATATTTTTGACTTTCAAAATACTTTTCATATAATTTTTCAAAATACCTCTAATTTTAAAGGTATTTTTGTAAGTTATCCAAAAGAATTTCTACGGGGCTACTCCATAGAACAAATAAACCTCACATAAAAATTAAATGGGCCTTGGCTAAAGCCTAGCTTTGCCTCCCTCTGCCTAGGGCTACACAAAAAAATCTCGAAATCGCAAATCGAATCGAAACCGTTAGTTTGAAACCGTTGGTTCGGATCCACGTGGACCCGCAATTTTTTTCCCTCAAACCGAATCAAACCGTTTTAAAATGGTTTGATTTAGGTTTCAATTTTCAAAAACCGCATAAAATCGAATCGAACTGTTTTTAAAAATTTTAATTTTATTAACTTACAAATTTTAAAGTTTTCACTTTTTAGAAAAAAAAAATATCAATTAGTAATACAAATTACAACTACCACATTGAATTAATCATATAAAGTAAATTAACTTTATCATTATTGGTCGATAGTTTTATAAGTCCACAATACACGTCCTGATCCGATATCTAATCTAAACTAAAATTAATCACAAATCATATGAAATAAAAAAAAATTAATTTTCAACAATCTAAATCATAATTTAACAAAACTAGGACAGCAAATCACGACCACAACTTCAGAAGTCCTAACATAAACTCTCATTTCTCAAACATTTGACGTTTGCCTGCCACCGAAGAACAAAATGCGATTCCCAATCGTAAATCACATTTTGCTTGTTAGTCTGCTAAATTCTACCCGAATCACATATTTCTCTCTTCTCTTTTGATAGGTCTTAGATTCCTATTCAAGTCATTTTTTTATTGTTCTTTCTTTCATTTGTTGTTTTTGAACTTATTATACACTTGAGAGTTGTGATTTGGATATAAAAAAATTACAGTTTGTGTGCATATGTGATTAATGAACTTGTTTGTAGTTTAAAAAGAACGAAGAATAAAGCGTATTAATTGTGTGAAAATGTTAAAGTTCCCTAACTAGTATTGCTACATTCTACTTTCTTAAAATCGTTAGAGAATAACATTTGTGAATTTTCAATAAACTTGAACTCTATCATTCTTTGTACATTTAAACATATCATGTTTAATCCTTATTTTTTATGTCACTAGTAAGATGAAAGAAGTTTTAACCAAACTATTACAGTAGAATGTGATTCTGTCTTTATCAACCACTATATGACAATATGAAAGGCAAAACAAGAAAATGTAAATAAAAATAAAAAAAAGATATATTCGATCTATTATCTTTTAGCAACCAATTTTGGAAATAATTTATTCACGGTTGGGAAAGATGAATGTAATATAACATTTATCATTATTCGTTCTCGTTTAAACTTATATATTAACTTATTTTAAATATATTATCACAATGTCGATAAGTAAACCGTGGATTAAAACTGAACCAACCCGCAATTTATGGTTTGGTTTAAAAAATAAAATGGTTTGGTTTGGTCTGAAAAAATTCCAAACCACATGAAATAGTTTGAATTGAAAATATAGCACGAACCGTCCAAATCGAACCACGTTCACCCCTACCTCTGCCTACACCACTGACCATTATATTCACACTTTTTTTTTACGTGCTTATTTTCAATCACATATTCAAACTAAAATATTTTGTATATAAATTCAAAATTTTTCTCTATTTTTTAATCAAACATTATCTTAAAAATCACTATTTAAAACTCTATTTTTCTCAAATAATGATTGTCAAACAATTGTAATTTTATTTATTATACTGTTCAATTTTTAAATTAAAATCAACAATTAATTTTAAAAACATGTTTCATGAGATTCCTTATTTTTCAACATCACATTTCATCAACATTTATCAAAGTTTATTAAAAAGTTGATTTTAATACTCACCAAACATGGGTTAAATAAAAAATGTGAAGTGATTTTCTGAATTATCTCTCTCTCTCTCTTTTTTTTTTTTTTTTATAATCTTAGATTGAGCCCCACTAACTCTTACATGTTATATTAGTTTAGCTTATATGTATTTCAAGTTGTTTGATTAAGGGTCTGTTTGTTTCTCCTTAATTTAGAAAAAAATGAGTTTTGAATAATATTTTTAGAAGAATGTGTGATTGAAAATGATTATGTATCAAACTATAAAAGAAATTAATGGGTGTCAAATAGGCACTAAATTGACTTGATAACACTCTTCGTACATAGTGATTAAGAATATGTATTCCAGAAGATTTCAAAAAATGATATTCATGTCTTTCTCCATAAACAAATATTTTAATGATAAATAAAAGGGTATCAAACCTGTTTGGGCCCTGAACTTTATGCATTGTTTGCATATGGTCCTTGAACTTTAAATTGTAGAAATTTAGCCATTTAACTTTATAGTATTAATCTGTTAGTCACTAAAATCGATTTGACGAGTCCAAAGTCCAAACTAGCAACAAGATTGATTTAATGCATGAAGGCTTTATAGATGTTCATAGTGCAAATCATACTCAAATACTTAAGAGAAAAAAAACCTAAATCATATAAAATACTTTTAATGATAACTCAGTACTTTAAGAACTTCAACTATTCAATTTTATGTAAGCATTCCACAAGCCAAGTCAGTATCAGGATAAATGCAGTAAAATTGAGTAACTAAATTTCAACAATTTAAAGTTGAAAAACAACTTATAAAATTGAGGGATCAACAAGGTTTTTAATTGCTCCAATTCTTTTTCCCCCCTTTTTTTTTTATCGTGGGTTTCGGATCTTCATCTTCAATATGATTTCTTTTTGTATTCTTGTGTTGATAGGATGGCATAAAAATTTAAAAGTTACATATGAATTGGAGACCATAACCCTATTTATAGTTTTCATATATATTTGGCACAATGTCAAATACAACCTTAATAGATTTGATCTCTACACATATAATCCGACTCACACTTTATTTAAATGTCTTAAGCCCACCAATTTAATTCTTTATTAGATCACTTTAATTGTAATCAACTTTAAGATACATTTATACACAATTAATTATATATGTAGACTCATAATAACAAATTAATAAACCTAACAATCTTCCAATTGGGTTACATCTATTACCTTATAAATGTATATAACCTTATGAGGTCAAAATTGTTGCTATCATAACCAAAAGCATTTTAGAACAATTTCGTCCATTGATTATATCAATATAGGATCAAATCGATCTTGATACAAATATCATAACTAAACTCTCAATGGTCATGTATATCAACACAGTCAAATGACACTAATCAAGTGTGGATGTGTAACATGGAAATTACATGTAATGTAATCCAAACATGCATATTTCCAATTGGTCATGTCTTATTCTTTAATGAGATCAACCATAAACTTTAATTAGGGTGGAATTGAACTGATATCCATGTATAAGAAAGATACAACACCCATGTGAGTATTATACTCATGAAATTTCTAGTCATTTAGTAAAGGGATCCATAATTATGGAGTTTGTTCTAATATGCTTTATAGAAACCTAACCATTTTAAATTCTTTCCTCATTAACTAGGAACTTAATGTCTATAAACTTTGACATCACAAGCTCCTGTAAGACTGCTATTGTCACATAATAACTAAAGTGGTCTTTCAAATCAATCCAAAATATGCAACCCAGTAACAATATTTTGCAGTCATATTCCATTATCAGAATCAAAATGTCCAATGATCTCCAATTGGTCTGATTTTCCTGAATGTGATCATGTAATCCTTAGTTGTCTATAGATATCGAATAACATAGTGACTGTTTTCAAAATTTCGATCCTAGAGTTAATTAAATATATGCCTAACATTCCAACAATGAATGTTATATCCAAATGTGTGCAACACTAAGTATACATTAAATTCTCAACTACTGAAACACAAGGATTTTTCTATATTTTATTTTATTTAAATTTATACTTGGGGTATTAATTGAGACTAAACGTGTCTCCCTTTGCAATAGGAGTATCGCCTGATTTACATACCTGTATCTCAAATCTCTTAAGAACCTTATTGATATAAATCTTTTGTGATAATAATAATAAAAAAAAATCGAGAACGATGCATGTGTATCTATATCCTTAATACAAAAGATGTCTCACCAAGATTTTTCATTTCAAAATTTTATAACAGAAATTTCTTAGTTTCATACAATAAGCATATATCATTACAGGCAAGCAATATGTCATTAACATACAATACCAAAAAAATATGCTTACTCCCACTGAACTAGTGATATGCCAATCATCAACGGAATCATTTCAAAACCAAATGATATAATTATTTAATGAAATTTGTGATACCATTATAGAAAATCAACTTAAGCCCATATATGGATTTCTTTAATTTATAAACCATCACACGTAGCTTAAGATCAAAATGTATTACAAACGCCATAATTGTAAAAGAGTCTTTCATAAAAATAAGAGAAAAAGTCTATTTAATGTCAATACCTTCCTTTTAAGTAAAGTCATTTACAAAAAGATGAGCATCATATCTCTCAACATTACCCTTCGAATCCCTTTTGATTTTAAATATCCAATTACAGCAAATGGATTTCGCACCTTCATACGATAGGATGAGTTCTCAAACGTCATTGTTACTTATGAACTTTATTTCTTTATGCATGATATCAACCCACTCTTAAAAATTACTCATTTGCATATCTTGATGAAAGTTGAATGATCAGTTCTTTTTCCATCAATCAATACCATCTTTATTTTCTAGGAGAAAGACTATAAAGTCATCCGAAATTGTCTTTCTCCATTTATAATGGATTTCCTTAATAACATTTGTTTTGAGGTTATTGAGTTTGTTTTTCTAAAACAATCTCTTGATTTTGTATAGAGGATTTTTGTAATATTGTCTTGATTCGAAATTGTTTCTTGAAAAAATCTAGGGCAAGAATTTATCCTTAATCCTGATCATTGTCAATTGCAACAAAAGAAATATATACATATTATTTCTCCAAGACAATATTTAATTTTATAACCTTATCTCTCATCGCAAACTCTACATCCCAAAAAATCGGATATTTTTCGTTTCGAAAATTGACATAATAATATGATCTTTAAAAAAAATTATAACCCTTCAACAATTGCTTTACTTGAAATTTTGTTGAGAATTTAAATTGCAGTCTTTAGTGCTTCTATCTAAAGAGATTCTGATGTACTGTAAGAAGATTTCACATTCCTCTAGGAATTTAGTAAAATGTTATGGACGTTATTCTCCTGATACATCATATCTGTCATAGTATTCACCACTATGGTAAGATCTGACTTGTTAAATTCTTTTACCGAGTTGATTTTCAACCTCAATCTTGTATGTCTTGAACATGTCTAGTGTTTGAGATTTCTCAAAGATGAGTAGGATTGGATATGGTCCGGTTCGGTTTATAAATAACAAGTTGTCCAATAAAATTAATTCAATGTATAAATATTGATAATACTTACCAATTATTTGATTTAATCATCAATTGTTTAACTTGTCATAGTAAGAAATTCTACAAATATAATTGAAAAAACACAATTAACAAACACAAATACACTAAAAATTGTTCAACTAATAAGATTTAATAAAAAAATAAAATATGTATTTATTACATGTCTCAATGCCCTCATAGAACTTTGTTTCTTCTATGCAAAATCTATCTTGGTAAACTTTCAAGAGTCTAGAATCTTTCCTTAGCCGGTTTTGTGTACAAATCAAGGCTTCAACTATTTTAGGAGTTAAAGAACTCCTAAATGGATCAAAAATGCACCCTCTAGTACTAAATATTGACTCAGAAGCAATTGTAGATACATGATTGGCAAGAACATGCTTTGCAACCTCAGATAAAAATTCAAATCTTGATTTATTAATCTTCCACCAATATAAAATGTTAGAATCTCCATCAGTAGCATCTTCAATGGGTTCCATTAGATATCGTTGTACCTTATCTTTTCCAGAAAAATTCATTTTGCTAGTTTTCATTTTCTTGTACCCAAAATCAAAATTACAATCATCCTAATCATCATCATCATCATCCGAACCCTCCAACAAAGTGACTCCATCATTAGATTCAACGCCAACACTTCCACTTCCACTAGCTCAATTCTTTGAATAATGCCATCCCTTGTATTGGTTATACAAAGCAGACAATAATTTCATGACCTTAATTTTTGTGGCTTCAACCTTAACACAATCACACAAGATACCAATACAATGGACAACAAACTCCAACTTATACCTAGGATCAAGCACAACAGCTACAATCAAAATATTGTTTATTTTATCAACATTACCCCAATACTTTGTCAAACTTAATCTTCATACTATTTGCTATACTACTTAGCAAATAATCTTGCTTGTCACCCATTTTCCTCAAAATTTACTCAATTTTACAAATTTCATGAAAGTAAATATTGGAAGTAACACTCAATGAAGCACTAAACTTCAATGTGACATCATAAAAAGTTCTTAGAAACTTGACAAATTTTCTAGCATTCTCCCAATCATAACTTGTAGGTGGCCCCTCCTTTTCTTTTCCACCTTTATTCTCATCAAAATATTTGCAGTAAAATCCATCATCTTCCTCCATTCTTTCGAAAGCTTTTTCATAGGAATGTTGAATTCCATATAGTAGGAACATCTAAAATAGCAAGTTTATTTGCATACAATCTTTTCCCTTTCAATACAACATTTAAATTTCATCAACCGGGAAGGAGATGATAGAAAATATTTGACCGCATTGCGAATACTTTCTATAGTTGGATTAAACTCTTTCAACCCTTCTTTAACAATCAAATTGACTATGGGTGCTGAACAACGTACATGCAGATAAGAGCCACCTAAAATCATAGTATCGTCAGTTTTCCAATTCTTCAACTTGTTTTTCACATAAATGATCGCTGCATCATTTGTATTTGCATTGTCTACAATAATGGCATCCACACGCTCTATTCTCCAATCAAGCAAACAATTTTCAATAAGCTTCCCAATTGTCTCCCCTTTATGATTTGGAACAACAGAAAAACTTAATATCATCTTATGCAGTTTCCAACTTCTATCAATGAAGTCTGTTGTGACTACCATATAATTGATGTTTTGAATTGATGTCCAACAATCACTGGTTAAAGAAATTCTTTGCCTATCATTAAAAATTTAATTCTCAATTATTCCTTTGTTTCATGGTAGAGATGGAGCACATTTCTAACAATCATTTTTCAAGAAGGAACCTCAAATCTAGGGCAAAGTTGATGCACAAATCCCTTAAAATCCACACCTTCTACAAAGGGAAAAGCCAATTCATCAATAATAATCATCTTAACCAATGCTTTTCTACATTGTTCTTTATCAAACACCACAGACATAATACCAACATCATTGTTTTCTCGAGTGAGTATTGCTTGGTATTCATCAACCGTTGTGTTCTTATATGCATAACAAGCTTTTAAGTGCTTCCACGTACTAGAAGTTCCAGTTTTAGTATTTGCCTTAAATGTTCTTCCACAATAATTACATTTTGCTCTTTCTCCACCAAGTACCTCAGTGAAATGATTCCACATTTCTGACCTCTCAACAAGCTGTTTTTTGTCTCCCATTTGAGCATCCAAACTGTTATCACCTTAACTCATCTGCATTCACATCAGCGAAGCTAACACAAGCTACAAACAATAAAGTATATTGAAACACGATAAGATCAATGTTGAAAAAATAATCAAGTTCGAGTTGGTTCTATGTTGAATAAGTTAAGCAAATTCATTACCTGGAAAATAGGAAATTTTATGCATATAGCTGGTATTTAGGGTACCTTTTTTGGAACCATGGAAAAGAAGATTGGTGGAAAAACATGAAGAAAATGCTTTTAATTGAGCCATCCTTGTATGACTGATACAGGGTATGATAATTTATCAAACTTCTATTAATTATATAGATGCTAGGAATACGTTTTAAAAAATCCATCAATCAAATATCAACACTCTAAAGCAGCCAAATCAAAATCCAACCCAATTAACATAAAAACAACAGAATCAATCAGTGACCAGCTGCAATGCAACAAGAACCAAAATAAACATTCAATACCAAATTCAAAGAAGTGAAATTAAAAGAGAAGAGAAGTTGAAACCCCGAAAAGAAATATCAATATAATCAAGTAACTGATCAAAATGATAAGAATATATGAGTCTTAACTCAAATAGAAATGAAAAAAAAAAAAGTCTTATACTGCACTCAGAGATCTAATCACATAATGAACTTTTTTAATGCATTTGACACCCCGATTAGAGATTGCTAATAATAAAACCTGATACTTCTCTGTTGATTTCTTCAACAATCTTCAAACCTGATGCTTCTTTGCAGCTTCGATGAGCGGTTAGAGAGGGGGAATTGAATTCGACAGTCGGTGCGGCGGCTTCAATTTGGGCATGGAGATGTATGTTTTAATTTTATCAAATAATTTGGGGTTAGACGGGAGTGGACCTGTGCATACTGCTTACCGAATGAAATTGGAATGTAAAGGCCTAGATCTTGGGCTAACAAGAAATTAATAATTGGGCCAAAAAATTAAAACAAAAAATTGAATTTAGAAATTGGGTTGGGTTGGGTTAGCTAGACATGGACTTGGCTTGGTAGTTGGAGCATTAATCACTAAATNTAGAATCGAGAAGCGAACCAAACTCATCGGTTCTAAATTGAAATACTCGTTCGGGTATTTAACTTATGAAAAATCACTCAGTTCGGTCCGATTCGATTTGAGAGTTTTGTCCAATCCTATAGATGAGATATAGGTAGCTATAATGAGAAAAATTCGTCTATAAATATAATAAATTACGATTGATTTAGTTATAAGATGTCCGAAATCTTATTGGCACCTAATCTCTTTATATTTATTTGTTTTCCCTTAATATAATTAACAAAACACTTAAGTTTGAAAAATTAAGGGAATCAAAAATTCCTTGTGACATAAGATTTTTCATTCTCGTTTAAGAGATGTGGCCTAATCACATGTGACATAGTAAAGCAAAATTCTCATTGGTTAGTCTATATTTAATACCACGTGAATTCACATACAATGTTTCTTTATAAGATGCAACTGTATTAAGCAAATATAGGTTATCGTAACCGGATAAAGAACTGATACCCACAATATTTGAATTAAAAAAAAAGATCAAACTGATTATTTTTATTGAACAAGAGAAATCAGATTTGTCCAATGTAGAAATAGAAATCAAATTTCGTCTAAAAGACGATACCACAAATGTCTCTTTTAAGTCAAAATAATAACCAATCTTTAATGATAACATAAAGCCCCTATAGCTTCAACTTTAATTGATTTGCATTGCCCCCACGTAGATGAATCTTTCAGCATCAATTAGCTTTTGACTGTTCATGCAACCCTGCATAGACACATTTATATGAGTGGTGGCACCAGAATTTTATCCACCAAGTGTATCTAGGTATTGAAACTAAATTAATCTCAAAACAAACCAAAGTGAAAATTGTACTTTTCTTTACACGTCAAACGTGGTATTTAGTACAGTTTCTCTTTATGTATCTCAGATTTTCACAAAAATAACAACCAGATTTATCATTTTTAAGCTTATGATGTTTATTTTGAACCTAATCGGATGCACCTTTCTAATTCTTTATTACTTGTCCTTAGATGTATTTGTCAACTGAATAATATCAGTTTTATCTTGCTTTAGCCTTTCTTTTTCTGACACACAATATGGAATGAGTTCATTAATAGTCTAATTTCTCTTTTAACAGTTGTATCTGACCTTAAATTAGTTGAATTGTGCAAGAATAAAAATAAAAACTAAATGCACAAGCAAGTCATCGAACAGCTCAACCTTTAATGTTTTTAGTTTTGAAGCAAGATAAGACATCTCCATGATGTACTCACTTATGTTTTCTTTACCATTATACTTCAGTGAAACTAAGTTCGCTAAAAACATACTAGTTCCGGCCTTATTGCATTTTGCAAAGCATTTTTTTTCAAATTCATTAAGAAACTTCTTGACAGTAGTTACATTATCGGACACAACGTCCCTAAATGCTGCTGGAATTTCACGTTTCATGATCATAAGACTTATACAGTTTGAATGATCCCACTTATCCGAGTTTCATTTTTATTAACGGAACTTTTATCCGTAAGAGTATTAGGTATTTCACTCCTAAATGCAATGTCTAAATTCATGCCGCCAAGAAAAATATGAACGTTCTCTTTCTAGCCCTTAAACTTTGATTCTAGCACATGAATCAAATTGATGTTGACGATATTACAAAAGTTGATGGATTAACTGAATAGAGAATTTAAACCTAATTAACATGTTCACATAGTAATCCGTATTGGACAATCAATAATTTCAAATAATGGTGAACCCCATCATAAGAAATCGAGCACAACATTGATATTTAGTGTTTGGACAGAAATACCAATTTGTAAGTGGCATTCTTGGTATAGTAATCAAATATTGACAATAAATTCGGTCAAACATCAAGATTATCTTTGAATCAACTTAATGTTCACATAATGTAAATTTTACGATTGTCACATATTTATCACGACATGTGTATAAATAATTAGACCAACTATTAACATTTCTTTGCGTCGGTCAATACCCGCATGAATTATGTATACAAAACTTTCCTAATATTCTAAATAAATTAATTTAGGTAAGAGATGTTACTTTGGTAATATATTGGTTCAACTAATCTATTTTAGAAAATTAATAATTTGAAATAAATATTAATACCAAGATTTGATTTTAATTGTCCTTTAATTCTTATCTTTTATTTTTGTTTTTATTTATTTATTTTCTTTTGTTTTCACCAAAAAATTATATGTATATATATTGAACAAGAAGTCGGCTCCGTAGCCCCGATAGTTATTCCCAGAAAAAACCCACATGAAATATTTATTTCCCTTAGTTTCTCCAACCAACTTAATCACCACATGCACACGTGTCTAGTCAATTCTAGTGGGTATTTGGAAGAATAATCAATCATGTGTATTACAACAAAACATATAACCAACTAGTCAATTCTAAATCAAATCCAATTTGGGAAACTGAATCATCTAGAAATTCGTAATCTACCACACTCTTATTATAGAGGATATGCTATAATTTTAAAAAGTTGATATTTTCAACAACTTAGGAATAAAACCAATCAACTCATGCAAATCTTCCCTTATTTTCGAAAAACTCACAAAAATCTGAAATTAAAAGATTCACAAAATCTAAAATTTTGAAATTTTAGCCATAAAATTCTTTCTTTAATTTCAATGGTTTAACATGGAGTTGGCTATAATACAACTTTTTGAAACTTTAAACTTTATAAAATTAGAAAACCTAATTACTTAATTGTCAAGATTCTCCATATCAAATCATCAAGAAAATTAATAATGCGGAACATACCTTAATTCTTCTTGAATCTAGATTATTTGCTCTTTTGATTCTCGAGTTCTTGATCTTGATTTTTGTTTCTTACTCCGTAATCTTGATTGTCTTGTTTTTCAATTTTATTGTCCCAATTCTTCTTCTTGATTGTGGGTTTTGGATCTTCCTCTTCAATATGATTTATTTTGTATTTTTGTGTTGATGGGATTACACAAATAATGAGAAGTTACATATGAATTGAGGACTATAATCTTATTTATAATTTTCATATGTATTTGGCTCATCGTCAAATACAACCGTAATGGATCCAATCTCTACACATATAATCTAGCGCACACTTTATTTAGATGTCCTAAACGACAATTTAATTTTTTATTAGATCACTTTAATTGGATTCAATTTTAAGATAGTTTTATACACAATTAATATATATGTAGGCCTACGATGACAAATTAATAAACCTAACAATCCAAACCACATACTAAAGAAAGACTTGCAGACTACTTAGTATATCTACTTGAGATTGAACCCTTCTAGTTGTATAGCGGTTGATTTAGTTGCAAATGGATCGATCACAATGAATCACCAAATGAAATCATTAATTTCTTCGAAACAATGACAGCTTACAGTGCATATTCGAAAGAGTAATGTACAAGAAGCCAATTAAAATTCATGAAATAGATGCCTTCTCGACCCTATCAACGCAAATGGAAGTTAGATATACTCAGAACTTCTAATGTCAACAATACAGTTCTTATTCCAATACCTAAAATCCAGGTTGACGAAATCACTCTAACTTTTTTTGGAGTAATAATCAAAATAATGCATACCGGCCCCCACCTGGTTTCCAACACTACGGAAGAACTCATTATTGGAGGATCTTGTAGGCAAATTTGTACAAAGAACTGAGTAGTACATGCAGAAGATAGATCAGTTCATGATAAAATTGGAGGCAACCCTTTAGAATCACTTGGCAGCTATAAAAAATAATTAGGTCCAAACATGCCAAATAGCTCGAGTGGTATCTAAAGGGCCACAAGGGAATCTGCCAAGCAATACAGAAACCAAGCCTAGAGAACAAATTGTTAGGAAAATGGGTGATTGGTGTGTAGATTAATTATTATTTAACATAATAAATTAAAGGGAAAATTACAGTCATTATATCAAATCTTTCATTTAATAGCAAACTTTGCCCAAATCTTTCATTTGTGCCACCGTGAATACCAAACCTTCAAAAAATTCACAGCTCAAGTACAAAATGATGATTTCCATCAATTTGACTACAAAACCGTCAGTTGACTCCCAAAATAAAAAACTTAATTATTTTCCTCAAATAAGGCAAGGGTGTTTTAGAAATAACCACATTTTTCCTATTAAATTAAAAATTAAAAATCAAAAAATAAAATCACAACACACTTTCATCTCTTTCTTCCCCAAAACCAAAATCACACCACCCAACCGCCACTGTCACAGCCGACAACCTCCACTACCAACCCAATGCTGGCATATCGACCACTCGAATTCAAGTTCAAATCTTAACACGTTTGATTCCCCTGACCATTCTAGAACCTCTGTGAATATTATTAAAGTCGTCCACT
>CAIGRB010171714.1:8991-22047 GCA_903798255.1 Fraxinus quadrangulata | reverse complement strand
AAAAATAATAATAAAATTTTAAATTTATGTATAATATTATTTTATTTTATTTTGAAAATATATGATTCAAATTAAGAAAGAAATTTTAAAAAAATTTAATGAGGGTCAAACAAAGACTTAATCTGTTTCTGTTACATTGTTGATTTTATATTGTTCAAAACTAAATTAAAGTACAACTAAGGACTATTAAAATGTAAAAAAGCATAAAACACTAGAGAAATGCATAATGGAATTGTACCGGGGGTGGTACATCCCTCCTCACGCTTGGGGGCTAATGAATTTTATATTGTTCGTGAGCCCCCTTTTTGTGAGAAGAGTGTAACGTCTCGATGTACAAATAGCATTTTTTTTAAATTAATTAGCAAGAACTTCCCAAATCAATTCCGGGTCGAAAGATGGGATCCGAGAAAGTGAACAACATTCAAGGTCCGAATCCGTCGAGGAGAACGAGGAAGGTGAATTCTCGCCCTTCCGAAACCCATCTTCAGAAACACTTGGCAAAACCATTTCCAGTGAAGATGAATTATAATCAACTTTTTTTTCTTCTACTTTTTCACTTCTTTTGGCAGTCTTTTTAGCTTTTCCTCTCTTCACCTTCTGGCAAATTGCTTGAATTTTGGCATCCACCGCATTCTTCAGAGCATTCAATCTCGTACCATCGCAAAATCCCAATTCACTTGGGTCCCCCAAATTTGGAAAATTCAAGCGAGCATATTCGCCGCGGAGTCTATAGGCGGCGCGGTCGTAAGCATAGGCGGCGGCCTCGGCGGAGTTGTAAGTTCCCAACCAAACTCTCATTCTGTTCTGTGGGAGTCTGATTTCCGCCACCCATTTGCCCCAGTGCCTCTGTCGGACCCCTCTGTACAGCTTTTTCTTGCTTAGGCTGAAGTAATTTTGTGCATAAACTGGTTCTTGAGGTGGGATTGGGTGTGAAATTCTGGGAATTGAAGTGTGTGGGTTATTTTCATCGCAGAATTTTTGGAACTGGTCCCTTTGTTTGAGGTATACTGAAGAGCCTAATGGCTCGAAAACAGGGATGGCATCTAGGTTTGATGATTGTTGGCAATGGGAAAAAATTGAATCCAAGGTGTTGGAATTACTATTTAAAATAAGTCGTGAAAGTGAGAATCCAAAATTTTCAGACACAAATGGGGTACTGTTTTCTTCGATTCTCGTCATTTTTTTCATGTAAGGGTTTAGATCGTTAAACCTGCAAAAAACAGAGGAAACAGGGTACTGAAAAAAATTCACCTTTTTCCTCTCAACTATGTCAAAAATTCAAAGAAAACAAATCAAAATTCGAAGTAAAACAAGCTTCCGATGAAAACAGGAGGATCAGTAAATTAAGCTGGGATTTTGCAGAAGAGTATTGAATTATGAAGTATTTAAGAACAGAGTACCTTTAAGAGAGAGAAGTATTAAATCTATGAAGAGAAAATTTGGTTTTGATGTAGCTGTGAGGTATAAAATTGATTTTTGAGTGGAAAGGTGCGGTGTTTTCTTGGTGTATTTATAGCTACAGAGTAAATGATTTTTATTTATTTATTTATTTTTAGTGTTCAACACGGATTTTACGCTCAAAGTTCACATTTAAATGGATCGAAATATAAGTCAAAATCAATAATTCGTTTTAGCCACATATTTCATGAGATTCACAAATTTTCAACCACACATTTCATCCATTTTATCGAAAAGCACGATAAGTGAAGGTGACATTTTGAGAATGGTGGTGACACTCGTTCAGTCTCCAAGTTCGATTCATTAAAATAGTACAAAAGTACAAAGGCCTAATAAAGCAAACTACTCTCTATTGGCTCGTTTTATGCCACTCAAAAACTTTATTTGTCATCGAATATAACTCAACGTCCAAAAATAAATATTGTAACAAAAATTAAATATTTATAGTGCATCAAGAAAATGTCTGTAAATTCCTATATTTGATTAACCGTTAATGTTGATTAGCACACTTTGGTGAGACAGAGCCTTATGGCAAGATGATGAATTTCAAAGTTAATTGAAATTGGAAATTTTTTTGACTTTGGCTTCTAGTGCTATAATTAGTACCCAAAATGGTGCTTCATAGGGAGATTTTGTGTATTCAAATTTAACTAATATTACATCTATGTTGTACAAATAGGTAGAGGCAAATTTTTGAATATCTTTTCCAAGGTTTGAATTTACTACCTTTCTTGACTTGACTTTCGTGGATATAATATTGAGTGATGTACAAAATATACCATTGAGTTTTGACGTCTCTACATTTGACAAGCGAATGGCATATATGTCAATCATTTTGGAAATCAAAAATTATTCGCGTTAAAAGTTTTTGTGAAACTTTTAAAAGTAGTGAGAGCAAATAGTACCCACGATCGAAGCAACTTTGGATTCATCAATAGGAATATAAATAAAGCATTCATGTAATGTAAACATATATCGATTTGTGCTATATATGTACAACACAACTTATAGGTTTATTTATCAATAAATGACGTAACGAGATTTGGCTGAGTCAAAATCTTGCCAACCAAATAAAATAATAATTTTTCACTTTCTTTTGTCATTAACCTACGGTACATAAGCACGACCGTTTAAGTGGTGAAGAGATTTTAATAATTTTAATTCAATTTATCGTCACTTTATCAATATATGTAAACGAATATGTAAATGATGCTACGACAAGTATTTTTTAAAATATATTTCTATCACTAGTTGGGAGTAAATGAAAATTTAGATGGAAAATAGAATTTTATAAGATCGAAATTTCACGTGTAGCAATATATTTACTTCTCTTTTGTTGACGAGATGAAAGAGACTCTATGGTAACAAGTGCCCAAGCATCATCCACCTCTTGAATTGGTCAAAACCTCATAGGGACCCAATGGTGCATTAAAGATGTAAAGGTCAGATTTGAACGAAGAATTTTGTTACTCGTACATAAAAAAAGATGTATATAATAAATTACATAATATGATGTGAAGAGAAAAATTAGATTAAAAAAATTGACAGTATTTTATATAATTTATTATGTAAATTTTAACGTACATGCTCGCTCGAGGCGGGAGCATTGTTCATTAATTTACAAAAAAGGCCTAAATTGGCTTTTGGTATCTGCATGTGAGACTGAAATCTAACACTTCAAAGTCAATCCATAACCCACTCACGTTTTGACACCTATTTTTGTAGATTTTTCAGTGTCCCCATTTTTAGCTAAGCCTAATTCCTAGACTGGCATCAACAAAATTTAATTTAATTTTTTTTTAAAGAATTAAGCAAATTTTTGATTATCAAGTAATTTCCAAGAATGAATTGTAACTAAAATTCATCTGAGTGTGTTCGACTTGTATTCCTGCCATTTATCAAGAAAAGGTAGCCATATCTCAAATTTATAGGTGGAATAGAAGAAGATAGAGTTGTCAAAATAGTACGAGTGTAGAAAGACGAGGAGATAAAATCTCGAAAATTGAGAAAGTTCATAAACTCATTGAATTAAATTTTTTAAAGTTCCTTGAGTCGAATGGCTAAGAATTTAGGACATGGTTATTCCATAGGGTCATTTCTTTAATTTTATTTATTTATTTTTTGTATGTGGCGAATGAAACATTAATGCATAACTAAAGAAAATATAAACTTTTTCTTCCATGTCCAAGGCTGGCTTCTACATTTTCTACGTCTTTTTTAGCTTAATAAATAATCTTAGTTCTCTTACTTTATAGGATAATTTATTTTTATCAAAGTTGACGTGTATCCTAAATAATTTGAATACATCTTCACACAAAATTCTCAAGAATATAAATTGGAAATGGCACGTAAAGATTTAAGTTTTTAGATTTAAGTTTGATTTCAATTTCGATTTCAATTTCGAATTTACGAGTATGGTTTTAATATCGAGAACCTGCCAAAATCTTTTTTTTTTTTTATCGAACTGATTCGAAGCTATTTCGATCCGAATAAAATGTCCACTGTTATTGAGAACGGTGTAAAATCATCAATTAATGAGTTAGTTAAGACGCAAAAGGTTGTATTTTGGCATTACTAGACTTTTAGTCAAACCGCACAGCACTGGCTGAAACCGACCTTGTGATAAGAATGGTCCCATACCCAGATTGAGACACGTCACTGCTCAATTATATATATCTGACGTGTCCCTTTTATTCGACCATGGATCAAATATATATATCCATATTTGGTAGGAATTAAAAATTAAGTTTTTAATACATTTTAATAAAATTAATGAAATGTATGATCGAAAAATTTTGAATTTTATGAGTATATAAATAAAATTAATTATTAACTTTAATTTATATTAAAATCCAAATTTTAATGTCAACCCATCCAAATCAATTCTTTAAGCCCCTGGCCCTGCTTGGAAGGCATTCTCGCCCGCATTATAATAAAAATTTCAACCATTGGCTCTGCAATGGATCGATAGGGTCACTATAATTATTGACACCTGTTAATGGCTATTTGAATTATGTAGACGTATAAAATGATAGATTTGACACTCTATATTTTTATACTCACGCAAAAATGAATTATAGAAATGGTGATTGACAAAATCAAATCACATTAGAATAGTGAAATGTTGCGAACGTCTTTTTTATTATTATTATTTTCAGGAAGTGGGCCCATTTCAACAGTGAAAAAATTAATTATTTGGGCAAAAAATGGCTATGAAATAGGACGTAAGGAATTCGTTTTCGTAGCTTAAAAAATCACTTAATTAAGAAAGTAATTTTTGACTTGTGATCACACGAGAAAATTTTAATTGTTTTTAAATGTGCTTGAAATACATAAGCTAAAGTCGTGATAAATAAGAGTAGATTAATCATGTAAGGAATCGAGATTGGTATTGAAAATGGAACTTGTAATGTTTATTATTTATACATGCTACTCCCTTAAATGTAACGATTATGTTATATATACGTAACAACTTACAAATTTTTTTTATCAACAGATGAAGTGACGAGAATTTGATGAGATTTGAATTAAATAGAAAAAAAATTCCAATTTTTTTTTTTCTTTTTTGATTACTAACCCGCAATACATATACCCAACCACTTAAGCAATGAAAAAACTGTCTTAATTCGATTTATCGTCCACCTCATTAATCTATAAAAGAATCTATCAATAGTAATTTGCAACAAGCATTTTTCGAAATGAAAATGGTAAGGCTTCCAGCTGTCTTCCACTGTGGTGTTAACCACACATTTCTCCATAATTATGTCATTAATCACCATCATTATAATTTTCGAAGGGAATATGCACTGAAATACCAATTTTTTATGACCATCTAATCAAGGTTAGTAAAATTGTCAAATGTCTTTAATCCCAATGGGAATTTCCAAAAGATAAACAAATGGTCGGTTTGACTAACTTATAACAAATGGACTTTTAATGCTTTTCATAATTATGAAATGAAAACTTTTCAATAATATTGTGTCACGTTTTAACCCCTAAGATTTGGGTAATTTGACTGCGACAAGAATGTAGATTTTCTTGTCGATGATGTTGTATTATAATTGTGATTACCAATTAATCTTACCTACGAAAACATGTAGCCAAAATGTGTTTTTGTGACCTCAAAAATGAGTGGGGAACTTTCTTACGTTCTTTTTATGGCGTGAGAATTAAACGAGTAAATCGATTACTTAGCCTAATAAACCCTAGAAATATTAAGCAACTTATTTTAGAAGCAAAAATTGGATTGGAGTGTGTCGAGTTTTGTATGCTAGGCCTATTTTTTATGGAGAGTGCCACTTTTTAGTTGATTGACATAACACACTTTAGTCATATAGATGACCTATTGAGATGTGTTGTTTTCGATCCAATAGTATGTGTATTACTAATTCATCTTTGATATTTTTACCAAGATTTGTCAAAGAAATTGACAATAATAGAACAATCTAAACATAGTGTTTAGGTAGAATTTCATTTTCCGAAAAAAAAAAAATTGTAGACTTTCACAAACTTACAAAAGACTACTATAGCCGAATGTGGAGCCCAGCCACCTCTATTGGTTTCCAATTTGTTGCTTTCAAACTTATTGGACCAAAGTCCATTAATCTTTGAAGAGCCCATGTTCATCTCCAAAGCCCAAACTAAATTGCCCTCTTTTCACTCTATTTGAACCAATCCCTGCCTGTTTGTGATTAAGGGTGTATTTGAGACACATTATTTTGGAAGAATATATTTTCGAATAGTAGATTGATGGAAAATGTGTGATTGAAAAAGAAAGAAAAGTTATTGATGTGATGAAAAATATTATTTTGTTGAAAAATTTGTGGTTGGAAATGAGTAGAAGAATGTAAATTTTAATGTGGCTCAAACAGTGGCTAATTAACTCCCTCACTTCCACGAAGAATGAGAATTTTAATGTGACTCAAACAGTGGCTAATTAATTAGCTTTGGCTTTTAAAGTTTTAATGAGCATTCCCCCCTTCCCCTCCCCTTCCCTTCGAGAGCATTTCTTTAGTACTCAATAAAATAATAAAGTTTTTAAGTGATATATTTGGTCGTAGAAAATTTGGTGGTGAAAGTCGAATTATTTTAACCCATCGGGTACAAATAAATATCCAAGTGCATAGATAGTGGAAAGCTTATGCAAACAAACACACACTTCTTATTGTTAATACATAGAATATAAGTCTTTTTTGAGACATACTATGAGTTAAGGGTTGACATGATTCATTTCGATTCCATTTCAAAGAAAATAGAATGTTATATTAAATGAAACTGTTAGATCTAACTTACAATTATAGAAGTGAACCGAAAACAAACTGTTTGGTTTGGATCGATTTAGCAGCATAGTTAAGTTTTCAATTATTCTCATAATTCGAACAACAATTTAACAAATAATAGGTTCATTATTAAAAATTTCTTTTCGTACCATTGATCCCTTTGCTCACGTCATCAAATCTAAAGCCAGTGGCATAAGTGATTAGGCCCAACAACGCTAATGAATGTGTGTTGGTACTGAAAATCTAGGACCATTTACCGATGTTGATTTTGTGTATCCACATGTTTGCAAAGCAGCATACCTTAATTACCTCGAAAGTAAAAAGTTGGGCCTGTCTCAAGTCCTAGCGTAGTGGCTTTTCTGGTTTAAGCAATTAAATCAAATAAGAGATGGAAAGTTGGAAAAGGAACTATTTCCCACTTCAATTTAAGTTTCTAAAGTCACCGAATGACTTCGTTTTCATCATCGCCTTCTCAATTTGTATTTTTGGTCCGCTTTCCATTGAGGTATTAAGTACTATTTTATCTGACCATGACACTACGACTGTTCAAAGCCAACCACTACCTAGAGATGCTTCAAGATGCTTCACGGGCTAGCGGTGGACCAACTTTTCCTCTCCCTGAAGCCGAGCACCCTAAAGAATTTCCCATTCTTGGTTCTTGATATTTTCCTCTAGAAAATGCCTAGCTTTTGTTGAATCTTTCTATAGATTGTGTATGTACACGTAATGACGGACCCAACATAAAAGTTCAGTCCGAGTGGATGTTGATCATTGATCGTCGACAATCAGTGATCCTAAAATGTAGTAAAACTTAAACAGCCAAATAAATTTAGAAAACAAAAGAATTATAGTTTAAAAATTCATGCACTACATTTTTTTTAAAAATATAAAATTAACAAAATCAATTCAAAACTCCATTCATATACCTTCTGTGCGTGCCAACGAAAATAGCTAAAATCCTTCGTCTACCTTGGGCCCTTGACCGACACCGTCCTTTCACTTCTCTCTCAGTCATCCGTCGCCACCGTGCCATGCTACTGCATACAGGATTGCTTGGATTTCATTACAGATATTTGATACAATCCTGAAACATCCGAATTCCAACTTTGGCTTGCTCGGATTCTGACATTTTGTATCTTTAGAGTTTAGAATCATCTTTGAATTTTATTTAGTAAGTGTATACTTTATTTTTGTCATTTTTAGTTGATTACCTAATGATGTTGTTTTACTACCATTTTCTTATTTCATTTAGCAGCTTAAAATTAGTTAGAATTGTGTAATCTGCGATGGGGTTTTCTTTATTTGATAAATTAATCATTATTCTTCCTTTATCTGGATATTTATTTAAATATATATTGGAATCATGATTGAAGAAATTATAGTCCTTGTTGGATTTTGAGTAAAGTAGGAAAAGTTATTTTGAATAAGAAATTATAGTCCTTGTTGGATTTTGATTAAACTAGGAAAAGTTATTTTGAAAGCATTAGAATTTTTTTTAATGTGTGTTTACTCTCTTGATTTCTCTCTTTAGTGTTGTTGGTTTTAATTTGATGAATTTTAATTTTAATTTTTCCCTTTATTATTCAGAAAATCTTATGTCTTCATTACTTAAATTCTCTAAAGGAAAAGAACGAAAGATGATGCTTTAATTTTGATTCAAGATTTTGAGTTGTGACGATGGAATTAGATAGTAATCACATACCTCCTAAATACGAGTCTAGAGATCAAAAAATAAAAATGAAAAAAAAAAAAAAGGGAAATGAAATGATATGGCTTTAGTTAAAAGTCAAGCAGGAGAATGAAGAAGTAATTCAACCTGTCCGTGTAAATGAAATAGACGAGAAGGAAGAAGATGATGATCAACTTAAAAATTTAAATCAAAGGTATGATTTTCTTTGAATTTGGATGATCATGGGAATTTGAAAAATATTGATAAAAAATGAAGGATTATGTAATTGATGAGTCCAAAAAGAGTCATATTTCCCAAAGATGGTGCAAATAGTATTTAACTGATTAATTGAACTATTTATAATATAAATCTTTTGTTGTTTTATAATTAAGTTTTAAATTAGCAATATGATGAATAATACTGTGTTGGATTTTACATTTACGTTGATTTGGGGGGGAGGGGGCTAATTTATGGAGTTCTCCTCGAGCCCAGAAAATCACAGGACTGGCTATGGTTAAGACTCTACATTTTCTCCTTGTGTTTACGCATATTCTGTTTGGAATCGGAACTTGAAACAACAACCATTGCTTTTAGGAAATCTTGCTTCTCAGTTCAATTTACAAAAACCCAAATATATGGGACACTATTTCAAAGAGGAATTTCCTTCTCTCGTCTCTCTCTGATTTGCTTTTCCACCAGCAGCATAGCAAGTCAGCAATCGGCATGCAGTAGCGTTTACAAAACGCTGATAGCAGACTAGCAGAGCAAGGAAAAGGAGAATTGCAAAGTAACGAAGGCGAAGGATTGAAGGGGTAAAGGGAAGGGTTTGGATTTTGGAGTTAGGTTAATGTAATTATGTAATAAATATTATTACATTTTATTGGGCCCAATTTTCCCAAAAAAAAAAAGCTCAACTCTCTCAGCCCAAAATATACGGGCAAAAAAAAAAGCTCACCTGACCTAAAATAGTGGTCTTCTTTTTCTCGTCTTCTTTGTTCTCAGCAACAGCGACACTGCAATAGTGACCCGATGGCGCCGGGAATACTCTGACGGATCTAGCATGAGCGGCCGCACCCCTCGCTTAGTGCTGGATCCACCCCTGTGTACGTGTATATCTAACATGGAATAATAAAAATTATGTGTTATTAAATAGATGAATTACTTGTTTCGTAAAGCTTAAGTTTGCTAAAAATTTAGGTGAAAGTTACTAGTTCAAACTTAAAATCATTTAGAGGGGTGAATAAGTGATTAGTGCGGAAATAAAAATACCAATTAAAAGTAAGAAGTCATTTTTAAATTGTTCTAAATATTTAGTTAATCAAATCAATTTTATTCTATATTGAATTGAGACAATAATAAATATAGTAGTAAATAATACAAGATTTGTTGATGGAGAAAACTCTTAATTATGTAAAAATCTCGGGACCAAGCTAGTAACCTCCACTATAGACAATAAAAACTTAGTATGATCTAGTCTAAAAAATTCTGTAGACTCGCTGATCTAATTCATGTAATCTCCAAAACTTGCTGGAATGTACTTCACTCACACTTGAACCCGATATTTTGAAATTGTCTATCTCACGTGGATCACCAAGAACACCTTGCTCTTGTACTCATTCTATATTTCTGATCCAATATCCCTCATTTTTTAGCAACCTTTGAAAACTATCGAAAAAGTACTTTTTTAATTATATTTAGGAAGTGGATGTTTTAAATTATTTAAATTCAACGATTTTTCTAACTTTTGGTTGATTAATCTCAAGAATCAAAGGTTTAATCTCAATGTTTGAATGTATTCTTGGATCTTAGAATGATGTTATAAAAATATAATATAATGATCAACCACCACCAAACAAGTAATAAGTCATTGGATATTTATAATATAAGGTATTTGGATGGTATATAATAGATAGAACTTTTGAAAATCGTGATCTAGGGTTTCACGTATAACACTGTCGTTCGAGCATCAGACTAGCGACGGGTGAGCAACAAGTGTGTCGCTTGTGTTGCTCGAGCGAGAGTAGAATGACAATGATTCTATTTTTTCCACTCGAGCATCAGCTAAGTGACATGTTATTGTAAATCCGACGACTCTTTCTTGTTATTTCATACTCGAATCCAAAAATTTCTAATTCATCTATAAAACTCCAAAAGACTCACTGACTTTTATAACTCTTTTACAATAATCATTTTATCTAAAGTCAATACAACGTAAGTCCTAACATTAGGAAAATTAAAATAATGTAATTTTGTGTTCCTGGTTTTGGGGAGAGGGAGAGGGGAAAGGACCCTGAGTCAAGAAAGAGCCAAGTGGTGCGGCAACATTTCGACGGTAGAGACATAGATGAGAGTGGGGTGAAAGGAGGGTGAGCAAATTTCCTAGTAAATCTGAATCTCCAATTACCATATCAAGTGGTGCTAATTTGTGAGTAGTGGTGATGATCGTGACGATGGTGGGTTGGGGCTAGTAATTGGTGGTGTCGACGATTGGCAGTGCTGGTGGTTGTAGTGTGGGGATGAAAGAAAATGATTACATTCTATCGTCTTGTTTTTTGTTTAAAATCTTTGCATTTTTAAAATTTTATTTTTGAGATGACAAATTTTCCTCTTTCAATAAAAACAAACTAAGAGTAATTGCAGTCCATACACAAAATTAACATTCATTTTGCGTAAGTTTGGGACCATTTGTGCCATAATTTAAAGGTTTTGACAAAAAATGCAAGTTCGGTAAAGCTTAGGGACCATTTCCGCCAATTTTTCCAAAAATTTACATAAAGTTGGTGAAATGCCTAATATCACACCTTTTATTCTAATTTACAGCACATCATACAACATCGAAGAAAAATGTACAAGTCCTACCCTTGTTGTGCATATCATAAACTCGTGCAACACAAAAGACCGAAGAGAGGGAACAACTGAGTATAGATTTTACTTTAATTGCACAACTATGATACTTATGTTATCTCTGCTTCCTTTAGCAATGGCAAGCTCCGCTAGTATTGTTGCTGCCTCGGTAGCACCACCACCTCTATGCGAAAATTGACTTCTGTTTCGATGAAGACATTTTCTTACAACTTGACATGCAACCTCATTGTACACCACTTCCCACAGACCATCCGTTGCTATTATAAGAAAGTCTTCGGACCCTATTCGCTTTTGGACATTAACCTCCGGCTCGAATATTACAAAAGGTCTCAGACAATAATTACCTTAAATCAATTAACTTTGTCATTAAATCTTAAAAAAAAAAAAGAGGAGAAAAACAATTGAACAAGTAATGAAAATTTCATCCTTCAAAGTTCAAAAACATGGAACTAAACAACTCACAATACATCTAGTCTAGTCATTAGAGACAAACATATCTCATCTCAAGTTTTAAAGAATTATCTTTTATAGTCGTAAATATTTAAGAATTGCATATTTCTTCAAATACGTAATAACTTACCTAAAGATCTTGAAGTGGCAAGAATTCCCTCGACTCTCCAACCGTTCCAATTTAGGACTCTTCCTCCCGCAGCTTCTATCCTCTCCTTCTCATCTTGTCTATCAGGCTATTTAAAAATAATGAGCAAATTATAAATTAACAATAAATGAAGCAATAGAAAGTAGCACAGTAAGCTCTTGTTTGAGCCTCATCTCGAGGGGAAAAAAAGCATTTTTAAATAGTAATTTTTTGAAAAATATGTGGTTAAAAATTAAGAAAATATTTTCGATCTAGGGTAATATTATTTTATTGGAGAATATATAGTTGAAAATGAGTTTAGAAAAAATAAATTTTAAATATGTGTAGCATATACGTCACCTTAATCAAAAGGACCAAATTACAAAAAATAAAAAATAAAAAATCCTTGTCCCTTTCCAAATTAGGAAAACAGTGACGTCACCTTATGATCACATGACAGTGGCACCGCAACACCGCCGCGGGAAAGAACCGCCCTTGAATCACCGCAGTTTGCCACCACCAACTCCTCCTTACCCACCAAAACCACCATCGCCGTCGACCCAACCTTCCTCCACTCCGCCGTCTCCCCGCCACCACCACGACCACCTTCCTCCAAAACTTCGTTATCCATACTTCTAAAACATTCCCCCATCACTTTTTTCCAGTCAACTTCTTTTCCCTCAGGCAGTTTCTTTTCCATTTCTATATGCTTCTCAAGATACTTATGCAAATTTTTACTGCATCTTTCAGCCACCGTAGACCCTCCGTGCCCGTCGTAAACAGCAAAAAAAGCATAGTCCGTCCCCGCCATCAACCTTGGCGCCACCGTAATTGCATCCTCCATTGTCCTTCTCCTCCCCAACACCGATATGTATCCATACCTCAAACCACTAGCAAGGCTCTCTAACTTTCTTCCTCCGCCAGAAGCACTAATGTCCTCAACATATGAAGTTGAAGTGGTCGATTGCGACTCGGAGCAAGGATTGAACTCGGATTCCAATCTAATCGACTTCAACCTTCGAATTTTCAGTCTTCTCAGCCGAGCCTTTCGCGCTTTTTTAGCGTGTGAAGCGCTCGCCTTACCTGACTCCACGGTCATTCTTGTACCTGCATTATTTCACGGTGATCGAACACTTCATGCACGAAACTTTTCAGTTATTAATCAGAATTGCTTTTGTGTAATTAATGCATATATATATATATATATA
>CAIGRB010171711.1:22750-35482 GCA_903798255.1 Fraxinus quadrangulata | reverse complement strand
TTTCATTTTATACAAACAAAATCCTAAATCACCGATACAAAGAGAGAGAAGGAAAAAAGAAAGGAAGAAAAAAGAACGAAGAAAAAGAAGGTAAAACTTAGCTCCGCCGCCTCTCTCCACCCTCTCAACAACGACAATAGGTTTATTGAGAGCAAAAGTGAGAGAGAAGAAAATGAAAAAAAAAATGAAAAGAACAAAAAGAAGAAGAAGAAACGACGAAGTGACCAGTTGAAATTTGAAGGATTCGACATATATTTCATACCAATACCCATGTCATGTCGAGTTCGACACGAATACTTCAACTATTTCGAAGATCTCTTTTTAAAAAGTAAAAATTATTTCTATGTGTACGCAATAATATTAAATAAATCGAGAAGCCATCATGAGAATATCACGACGGCAAATATATGTAGGAATATTGAAATAAAGACAGTTCACTGAGACTGTCAGTTTTGTTCCAAGTGAGCAATAAAGTCAAAACAGTTCAAACAGGGAATAAGCAAGTATTTGATGAAAAAAAAGAAGTATTTGTTTACTTTTGCTAGATTCTTGTCCAGAAACAGACCTAAAAACTTCAAGTAGAGAACAACATGGGATAATAGAACTGAGTGCCTTCACTGGAGTGTTTGGCTGCCATAGTCAGCATTAAACTTCTCATAGCGATGAGCAACGAGAGGCGCAGATGGTCTAGTGTTTTTCAAAGCCATCTCAATATCTCCATGTGTAATTGGTCCAACTTTGGGCAACTCTGCATGCCAATCACAGCATATTAGTGCATCAATTATAAATAACACCTTAACCCTCTCTACAAGTTTTTCTCGTATTGCTCTATATGCAACACAGAAATAAGCAAATTCCCCGATTTGGTTTAATCCCATAGAAAATGAATCATATTTGATTGCAATAATACAATACAGAAGTACTATGGACCAGATCAATGCAATCATTTATTCTCATTAGCAAAGGAAGAAAATGTGAAAACTTCAAAGCTAAGATGACAACCATATAAATTTTATACACGAAAAATATGAAAGTTAATAACCATCAGTCTAAGAGAAGTTTGTGAATTGTGAGAATACTAATGAAGTGCATATAAGTCCATTCTTCTTCAGTCAGAATGTGGCAAGAAAAGAACTATGTCAAGAAACTGAAAAGAGCAATAGAAACCTAAACCCCTTTCCTTCCTTCAACCAAAAGACACTTTGTTACTTTTGCATGTTTTAAACATTAAAATGCAATAAGCAGATACTTTATGTTTTATAATGCTGAACAACTTTAAAACTCTTTTGTGCAACAGATGCATGTAAAGACCAAGTCTTTCTGGTGGAAACTAAAAGAATCAAGAAATACTATAATTGCAAAATGGAAAATACTTGTTGTACATTACCATTTACATAATCTTCATCAAATTGATGAGGTATAAAAAAAAAAATGATGAAGGTTTTTTTCCTTTATTTGGTTGATGAGATTTTGACCTAATCAAATCTTACATAATTTGTTGGTAAACAAATCTGTAAATTGTGATGTACATGTAGCACAACTATTACAAAATTATGCAAAGTTAACTTGCTCCTATGCCGAAGTCTGAAATAAATGGCTTCTATATATGCATACATGGCAATGAAAACATTAGCAACACTCATGGCATGCTTGGCACAGTGCTTTAGACAACATGACAATTGGCAAACTTTGTCACGTGCTTCTCTTGTCTAATCCCGTTCAATCTAACTACTAAATATGCCAAGTTTTTTTAATGTTTTTTCTTTAGATTTAGTTCTCTTGGTAATAATTAATAGACATACCATCCTCAGGTACCATTTCTTGTATGTCCTCAAGAAGTGCAATTAGCCGTCTCAGGGGCTGCATTGCAGCCTCTTTGCACANTGGCATGCTTGGCACAGTGCTTTAGACAACATGACAATTGGCAAACTTTGTCACGTGCTTCTCTTGTCTAATCCCGTTCAATCTAACTACTAAACATGCCAAGTTTTTTTAATGTTTTTTCTTTAGATTTAGTTCTCTTGGTAATAATTAATAGACATACCATCCTCAGGTACCATTTCTTGTATGTCCTCAAGAAGTGCAATTAGCCGTCTCAGGGGCTGCATTGCAGCCTCTTTGCACAATAGCCGAATATCGGAACCCGAAAACCCTTCAGTCTTTTCCACCAACAAATCATAAGGAAGTTTCTCTTCCTGAAAGTTTGATGGTAGCAATTCCTCAAACATGGCTCTTCTAGCTTCTGGTTCCGGAAGTGGTACAAGGATCTAAATCACGCGGAAAGGAAAAAATGGTCAATATTATTAAGTAAAATGGTAGAAAATCTAAACAAAATATTGAAACCGACAATTCCCTGCCATTTTTCCATTTGAATATAATGTACCTAGCTGTTAACAAACTATAATTGCAAAATACCAATAACTTGAATTTGGAGTTGTGGCAAATGGCACCACATTTTTCTATAAACCACTGTATTATTTCAACAAAATGAAGAATAAATAAAAGAAAAGAGGATTTGATTGGATTAAATACCGTTAAACACATTTTTTAACCAGAAACTAGTCTAAGGACGATTTTTCTTTTAAGAGGAAAGTTCCAATTTAAATGTATTTGTTTCGTGCCAAATGATGCATCAGCTCATATGTTATATACCCGTTTCTCAAGACGTCTGAGCATGGCTGCATCTAGTTCCCAGGGGAGGTTTGTTGCCGCCAAGACAAAAACAAGTTCATCCGTCCTCGTTAAACCGTCCATCTGCAATCCAGTCCAAATCATTAGTTTTTGAGAAAGTGCATTAAAACTGGAGTTTTATCTGTACACACCATATTATGGTTGCAGAAAGATAAGCCAGACAGTTTATAATTGTTTTCTAAATTATGATTTAACTTCTACCCAAAAAATGAGGAATGTCACAGGAGCTTCAATTAGCATGTGACTGGTTCACAAGTCACTCACCATGGCGGAATGCTAAAAGCTAATGTTGGCACTCCTCTTCATATATTCTTACACTGGTAGGTACAATGTATCACCTGTATGAGCAACTCGGTTTTTAAGCGCCTGCTAGCTTCATGCTCACTGCGTCCTTCACCTCGTTGGCTGATAATTGCATCAATCTCATCGAGAAATATAGTTGATGGAGCATGATGCCTAGCCAGGTCAAATAATACTTTGATCAATTTCTCCGAGTCACCTGAAGAGCAACACAATTCAAAAGATTATCTCAAAAGAAAGATGAAGCAGTGAATATAGTTTTGTCGGAAACTGTTATAATAATAATAATAAATAAATAAATAAATAAAGGGTAATTGGAGCAAAACGTCCCTACCTTTAAAGGTTTTTGTGGAAAACGTTTCTACCTTTCGTTTTTTGGCACAGAACGTCCCTATCTTTCACATTATTTACGCTGAACGTCCTTTTCACCAAATTTCAACATGAAATGATCAATATACCCTCCTATATAAATAAAACAAAAAATAAAAGAAAAGAAAAATAAAAAATAAATTGCAATTTGCTCCTAAACTTTTTTAAAAATGCAAATCATCAAGAAACTGTAGTAGAATCTCAGAACTACAGTTCCATTAACACAATCTCAAGAAATTTAAGATTAAAGGAAAAACAAGGAAAACAATTATTTTTATTTTTATAGCAAACCAGAACCGCATCCAAAGATGGCACAAAAAAACGTATTCAAACATAAGTTAGAAACAATCAGGTGATTAACCACTAAAAGTGAATTTCGCATTAGCAGAAAAATCTAGATACAATGGATATACCATCTTTGTAAATTTCATGCAAACTTGTAATTAAAATATTCGCTTACTCATTCATGCCACTACAAAAGCTGAAAAGCATAACCAAAAGGAACTGAAAAGGAATATCACAATTAAGATTCAATCAGCCGATCAAAAGTCACGCAAGGCTGTATTCAGGAGACATGACAAGTCAGAACATCATACCCCGCCATTTGCTGACAACTGATGTTGCAGAAATGTTGAAGCATGTGGTATTGCACTCAGTTGCAACAGCTTTTGCTAGCATAGTCTGCAAATTTGGAAAAATTGCTCCGATTATAAGAAATACCGTTTATTGATCAACACCGCGTCAAGTTTAATAAGCTCATCATAGAATGTTAGAAAACAGAACCATGCAACTGCTTCAACGTTGACCTCAGGTCATATAGGTAGTTCATACGATTTCAGTAGTCTCATTCCCAGTTCTTTTACATTGTCACATTGACTAAAAGTACACTCCAAGAATCTTATTTTTACTACTTTTGATTAGTTCTATTCCTTCCATAACTCTAATTTTTGAAATTGATTGACTTTTTACTCTCATTATTAAATCAGTATCGCCTACAAAAAGCATTTACTATAGGACATCATCCTACATACTGATTTTGAATAGTTCTGTTTCAAAACATTCCTTCCATAACTCTAACTTGAAACTGATTGCCTTTTTAGTCACATTATTGAAATCAACGTAGCCTACAAAAAGCATATACTACAGGACCCCCATCCTAACTAAAGTTAATTCATTCATACGAAGACAAACAAATATGGATATAGAATTAACCATTGATGCAACTTTAAAACATTCATACACGCATAAAAAAACTCTACTGTAGAAATTCTTCATACTGAATTTATCAGATATATATACTAATCAACAAGGGAATGAAACTTTACTTTTGCAGGATTCTTAGTTTGATTTCCAATATACAGTTCAAATCTTATCCAATTATGCAATAGAACAATTTGCACAAAGAAACTAAGATTAGTGAATGAGCTATTACAAAATTAATATCAAAATTTTGGAGGTTATTCATCACCAATTGAGTGATAGAAAGTTTTATAAAGAACAAAGAGGAGCAGACGCAGTATACAAACAACAAAAAAGAAATGAGGTAGAGTTCAAAGCTTCCCAGTTCCTGGGGTCCAAATGGGAGAATACCTTTCCATGGTGTTAGAAGACCAGTGAAGTACCTAAAGAAGTGGTCAGAAAATTTTAGTTATAATTCAATAAGAACCTAAAATTTAGATTTTCAGCATCTCGTGTGCTAAATTCTACGTGGAAAATCCCACCACCCCGAAGACGATTGACATGTTATCTTCAAATATCATACACAAAGTCTTGACCTTTGACTAGCAATCTGAAAATAAATCAATCAATTTCAACTTCTTTCCTATAACTTTAGCATGAAATAAGGTGCTCAACGATAAGACATACTTTGGATATTTTATGGGCATGACAACTGCTTCTTTGAGTAGCCGTTTTGCATTCTCTAACCCTTTAATGCTGTCCCATTTAACATCTGGACTACCACGAACGATATCCCCACAAAGAAGAAATCAAGACAACATCCATAGATCTCAGTAAAAGTTTTTAAATCAGCCATGTGAATGAAATTGACTGATCGTTGTAAGACTCTGTTATGGTTCCCATTACAACGTATGGATCTTGAATCACATATCGAAAGTATTGGCTTTCGGTGTGTAGTTTATATAGACTTGGGCTCTCCAATTTCTTGTTTGATGCATTGCTGCATGATGCTTTGCTATACCATCATCTCCAGCTCATCAATTTCAAGTGGGCGTGGGGAGAGGATTAAGTCTTGGTTCACACCCAATCGCATCAAATGGTTATCAAGAGTACTAAGTCAATATAATAAATAAAATTGTACCTCACTAAGATCAAGAAATTCCAATCTCAAAACCATATGCAGCCACATATATCGCTATCGGAAATGCAGAAATAAAGTGACCAAATTGATGCATCTACCAAGGAGAATCTCCTCCTGATTAAAACGCTTTCATAATTTCCTATAGAAAATTCAATCAAGCCATCTAAAGATACGAATTAAAAAATGCGTAGTGAACATCATTCTTGGCATGCAAAGGATATTAAGTCTGGAGCTTCCTTTTCGTTTGATAGGTGAATTTTGCGAAGTCTACTGAATTTTACCAACTGGAAGATAACCTGCTTAGCATGAAAGAGTTATAATGGCCAGTGAGTGGGATTAATCATCCACAACATTTGTGTAGGCAGCTAGAAATTGTGTCATTTCAATTTATGGCGGTAATATTAATTGATTGTGTTCGTACTAACAGTAATATGCAGTTTGATGAGGGCAAAATGTGGGTTTGCTGCTCTTTTGATAGCTTGAAAGAGACCACTAAATCAACTTTAGTATATATTAATTGTTTCATTAAACAGCATTTTTAAAACTTAAAGCAATGGCATTAATATTAATAATTACTAAAAAAGAAATATAAGTCATACTGTTTTTCATCAACTCCAGCAGAAGAAACTCCATTGTTGTGAGTTGAAATTCCTCGATCCTTGAGCACAACAATTATAAAATGTCAAAATAGCCTAACACCACACTGCAATCACACTCACTGCCCTTAGATGAATCGAAAACAAAGTACCTGATTACGAAACTGATCGTAGATGGACAACGCAGATGGGTTCTTCACGTGCCCACTCCCATTTGATGTCACATTGGATGAATTCCCATTACGTACAGTCACGTCATTAATAGCTGCATCTTTCTCCTTGGAGTCTCTTTTCCTCCCAAACTTCATATCATAAATTAACTTAAATTCCTAAATGTAAAGCAAAAAGAAATTCTATATAAATAAGCATAATCCTAATACCAATTAAATAACTTTAAAAAAAAATTGAACTAAAAGTGATAAAACTCCAAAGGTCATTAATTATCTGACTACCTATATATCCCTATTAAAAACAAATCGACAGACCAGATTATAAGGCGAAGTGCAGTTTTCTTCCTAGAAGTGTAATGTACAACTAATGGAAGCTGTATCCTATGCTGAAATTAATAGAAAGACAACATTCATCGATTTTTTAACCATCAATGCAGGTGAAAACAGAAAAGAAAGCCACTCCAATGGCCAAGAAACTTTTTAGGAATTGAAATGCTAAGGCGATTTGCATCCCAGAAGAGCAAGGAGCAAGCATTGGAGTTCAAGGCACAATGCAAGTTTTTAGCCTATGCTGGTAGCCTGGTACCTTGTTCTTCTTTAATTATACCTTGATATACAAAAATGCCATATGTACAAGAATGCATATATAAACCACAAGAATTTTTCATGTAATTGAGCTCTTATATATATGATTTAACCACCAATACAAGTAAAAGCACAAAGGAAAGTAAATCTAATGGTCAATAAATTTATGGAATCATAATGCCAACACAATTTTCATCCCAATCATTGAAGTTCAAAGCACAATTTATCAAACGATTTAACATGCTCTGGTACCTTGTGCAACTTTAATTATACCTTGATCTACAAAATTTGTTTACAAGCATGAAAATACTTAAATATTTAAATAATTACTGTTTTTATACTTAAAATGAAGATTTGGTAAAATCCAAAAAAATAGAGTAGAAAAAATATCCCAATAACTCGAGGGACTAAGGTAACATAATATTTAGCAAAATTATCACATTGATGAAAAAAATATTATTAGTGTAAATAATAATCTAGAAAATTATTAATTGGGAAAACTAGAGTAAGGTGCAATATAGAAATCATGAGAAAGTTTTAAGAATCATAATTTGAATTCTTGAGATTATTGTAAAGATGACTCATAAGGAGAAAAGTGATTTACAGTTATAAAAAGTGCAAAATTTAGGGACTAGATTGCAAAATAGTGAAAATATATATTTTTAGATGATAACGTGACGAGTTAGGATTATTTAGTGATGGAAAACATAACTTGATTCTAATGAATTTGATTCGATAACCTTTTAATAAATTTGAGATTTCGAGAGACTAACGTGAAAATTAAGTTTTGAGGTCAATAATGTATTTGGAATGTGTATTTACAGGAGGATCAAGAATTACCCTATCAATATTGAACTCATTTCGAAACTCGTAATAAAAGGTACATTATGGACTCAAGAAAAAACAATTTAGATAAACCAAATTAAAGTTATAACTAAACAAAATAAACTACATGATATGTAATATTAGTTTCCAAATTAAACCATATTATCATAACAATATGGGGCTCATTTGATAGCTCATAATTAATCATGTATATTAAACTCGAGAAAAATTATTTTGGATGAGATCGAACTAAGTTAGAATCGACCAAAAAATTATAGTTAAATAAATTTTGAAGTAATCCATCTTTTAGAAATTAGTGGAAATATAATTGCTCCTTCATGTAGTGTTTTTCACTTGAAGCTCCCTTAAGATTTTGAGGCCCTAGGCTATTGCCTTGTTGGCTTTGGCCTAGGGTCTGCCACTAGATACTTGAATGCATATAAAACCGAACCATGATTGGTGTACATTTTTCTTGACAGCTTTCTTGACATGGCATTCTGTCATTCAACAGTTTCAAAAAAAAAGTTGTTTTTTCATCTAATAGTTTTTGGATTAAAGTGGTTGCACAGAGTCAACGACAAAGGCTATTTTAAGGTGCTGAAATGGCAGCTTTTTCTTTTATTTATTTTTTAAACTGTCAATGAAATTTTGTCCAAGTGTATATCTGTATAAGACCCTGTCATTGAAGTTCCTGTAGCATATCTATTTTTTGGATCATGTTATATGTACATAAAAGTTGACACAATGATTTACACCCACGTGAGTTCACAGGTTTTGGCACATGAATAATGCCACTTTGCCAGAAAAGTAGGTTGGTGTTGGCAATATGTGATTGGACGAAAAATATGACTGTATTTTAAACAGTTCAATAATAGATTGTCACAACATTATGTCAAAGAATTATGTCAACCATTGTGTCTATGTAGCATAATTGTTGGCACATTGTTCTTGACAGCATCTCTTCCAATTAGATTTTTGACATCCCAGTCAATCAAAGTGTACACTGTGTAAAAGAAGTTGGGTTATGCTACACATATAGTAGATAATGTGTCCACACCCTCACATGGAGGGGACCACTTTGGATACCATTATTATGTAGGTGTAGCATAATTCAAAGTCGTTTAATCCCTTTTTTTTATTTTTGCCAACACACTCTCTGTCAGCAAGGGTGGCAAAAGTGATGTACAAATACAAAATCCTATACAACCATCACACCGATTCAGCGTAATTAACCTCTAATACATATATAAAATGCATTCATGCGTATATCAGAGTTACAGAAAGAAATCAAGCACCTGAAAAGACCAACGGGTAGGCAAAGGCTCGTCTGACATTTGAAAAATCGCTTACACACGCACAGAGAGAGCGATGTGTGCATCCCATCCAAATCTTGAGTCGTCACACTCTAGATAGAGAGAGAGAGAGAGAGAGAGAGAGAGAGAGAGAGAGAGAGACTGAGCATGTGCTTTATTTCGAGAGATTGAAAACGCAGGGAGAAAGAAATTAGGGGAGATTTTTCACGCGGGTGCTGGGTGCTTGGACAATTATTGCTGGAGTGACTGGAATCTTTTTGGTGAGTAGACGCGCGATGGAGGAGAACACAAGAATAAACTAGAAACGGGTTGACATAAGTGTGAATTGTGTCGCTCAGCTGTGAGTGAAGGACCAATTAAGTTCAGGTTTCGCCCATTATTCCGAGATATAATGATAAAAATAGTAATTTTTTCGAGAATATAAGATTAAATTTTTTTTTTTTGGAATTTACGTATAATAATTATTTTATTAAAAAGTGAATAATTGATAAGAAGAAATAGAAAAATAAATTATAATTTAATGAGGAATAATAAGAGCCAAATGGGACTAAATTCATTTCTCGTTATGTTGTCCGTCAACAAATTTGACCTGTCATTATAAATCTTCAAATGTTAAAATTTCGATTATTTTATAAAGTTATTTTCAGTTTTTTCTTGTGGCCTATGTTTGTTTCTAACGATTTTTGAGTCCCATTTTTGGTGTAGACTATATAATATATTTTGAAATAGTAAATTGATGGAGAATGTGTAGTTAAAAAATAAGAATTATTTTTGAATTTACATGTAATATTATTTTTATTGAATAATGTGTAGTTAAAAATAAAAAAGAAATATATTTTGAGAAAATTTGGGATCAAACAAGGGCTATATGATTGTACAATTTGTATCTCATAATGAAAATTATTTAAATCATTGTGTGACTCACATTTTCAATTTTTGAAGCTAAATATTAGTTTCAAGCTTGAATTTGGGAATAGATATATGACGTGGGCATATTTTCAAGAGGATCATGTGACAAATTGATAGAAACTTGGACACTTTAATCATCGGGACTAATTGTTCAAAATGGATCATGCATAGAGCTTTCGTATTGCGTCTCGTTTTAGTACTATTTTCGTATCGATCGATCTTAGTTCAAAGTTCTAATGAGATTCAACATGTTGTATCCAATAAAAAAAATTATTAATTGATTAAGTATTTCTCTATATTCATTCTCACTTCTTGTTGAAATGTTACAAAAAGACAAATATTAAAAATGGTAATATATGCATAATGAGCTAAAAAGTTAAAACATGACTGTTGACCTCCAAACTTGGTGGAACCCGCGTCTACAAATCTCAACCCTGCATCCATCTACGTATGGTTACTTATATATTTGGACAAATACGTTAAGAGGCACAAAGCATTAATCCAATATTTGTACGACGACCGTATGCACTTCGATACTCTAGTCGAATAAACAGACAAAAAATTGGGTGTATGAAAAGACGATAAAAAATGGGAATCAAGTCTAGATTGAATAAGTGAAAGGTTCAAGGTTCAATTCAAGTTTACCATCAAATGGCACAAAGTACGAGTATTTATAGGTTAAAGAGATGTAACAAGGCCTATTGATACTTGACATGTTGCGTCAACTAAATGGTTCACACGTTAAGCTCGGTGGTTCATATAGTAGCCATCACATATTTGTGACCTCTCACGTCCTTTTATAAGTGAATCGACATGAACATGACTACAAGTCACTTTTGCATAGATATCGCATCAATCATATCACATGTAGCTTGAGACATTAGAGACTGCAACTTGCTCAAGGCATCAAGAGGTCGAACCTCAACTTCTTCACACTGAAGGAGGGCCACATGGGGTGGCTAGGGGTTGAGTCCTTCTTGGATGCCTTGGGGTAGAGATGTGACATGGCTGTAGATGGATGTATCGCCTCGGAGAGAATATGACAAATCATTGGGATGTGCTCTAATGTTTCAAAATAAAATATATATCGCCTCAGGCAAGTAAATGGGAGAGGCGACTCAACACGTTCATCTCAAACGGAGAGGTAGTGACTAACAAAGCAAAGATGCTAGCTAGTACTTTGCTTAGTTGACAATCCCATGATCTGCCATGTAAGTATGTGTAACAATAATAATTTACAAGTGTCTCGCTCTTTTTTAGTTACGTTCTATTTAATTATATTAAAATGTGCCCGAATTTTTTGTGATTTGTTGTACCCCTACTCTATCGTTATTATAATTCTAACTACTTTGATAATATAGAAAAGAGTCACTACTTGTATAACTTTTTTTTTTAATTTCACACTTGGCAGATATTACACCCATCAAATTTAAAATATGTTTTTTAAATCAACAACACAAATCTTGACAACTTATTAGTTGTCAAACTAGTCGTATAACTAAATTAACACCATGAAAAATCAGCAATTGGATCACAAATGCATGAAATTTTTTATTTAAGCCAAAATTAATAATTAATTTTAGTCATACATTCTATGTGGTCGATAACTTTTCAAGCATATTTTATTAAATTTTATTAAAATCTACTAAAATTTTGATTTTAATATTGAGCCCCATTTTTAGGTAGAATGCATTTTGGTTAAAAATTAAGGAATTTTTTTTAATTGTATGTAATATTATTTATTAAAAAATGTGTGATTAAAAAGAAAAAAAATAAAAATATATTTAAAAAAAATGAGGATAATTCACAATATATACTTAAAAAAAAAATATCAAGTTCATTTTACTTTTTAGGGTGTGTGTGAGCCACATTATTTTGGAAAAATATATTTTGAAATAATAGATTGATAAAGAATGTGCAGTTGAAAAGGAAGGAAAAATTATTGATGTGATAAAAAATATTATTTTATTAAAGAATGTGTAATTGAAAATGAATAGAAGAATGATAATAAAAATTTTAATATTGGCTTACTCTCTAACTTTATTTTATTTTTTCAATTTCTGTCGGCGATTATTTTTTGATTTTCATCGACCAGTCAAATTCCAAACATAAACTCCGTTTTACCCTCTATATTTCTAATTTTTCAGGTTATACACGTAGGAGGATGTTTACGTAATTCTACCCTCTTGCTCCTTTATATCTACACGCCATGCCATCACACTTTCCCCTAGTCTTGCAAGCAAAACCGAAACTTTCACGCTAAAAGAGACCCTTTCACTCTTGCATCAATCTCAAATCCTCCAAAATGTCGGCCCAAAGAATCGAATCTCACAGAGAAAACGCCGAAATCTACACCGACGAGACGATATGCAAGCAAAAATCCGTTGAACTCCTCGAGAAAATCAACCTCCCCAAGGGTTTGCTCCCTTTAGACGACATCGTTGAGGTTGGCTTCAACGAGGCTTCGGGATTCGTCTGGTTGAAGCAGAAAAAGAGTAAGACGCACCAATTCCGTGCAATCAATCGCAGCGTATGGTACGATACAGAGGTGACGGCGTTCGTTGAGGACCGTCGGATGAAAAAGCTGACAGGTGTCAAGAGCAAGGAGCTCCTGATCTGGGTGACTATTTCTGATATTTACATTCAGGACCCCG
>CAIGRB010171711.1:0-20533 GCA_903798255.1 Fraxinus quadrangulata | reverse complement strand
CTCAATAATTGCGAATTTCTTGAAAAATTATCGGTGAAGCAATTGTTTGGTGTTAGTGACGGTGTTGGGGCCGAGTCAATCGGACTGAGAAAGGCTGCTGGAGCTCTGAAAGTTATTTGTTTGAAAGATCTTCACAATGGTCATTGTTTCGGGCCTTCGATTATTGGGTCCAATAATTTGAGGAGTTTGAAGTTGTTCAGATGTTCCACTAATTGGGACTGTTTGTTTGTAGTGATAGCACATCAGATTACTGGGCTCGTGGAGCTTCATCTTGAGAAGCTTCAAGAGTTGGTTGTGTGTGCATGCAAAGTTGTCCAGTGTCGGACCATGGCATGGAAGCATTGGTTGGTGGGTGCCCCAATTTGGTGAAAGTGAAGTTCAAGAACGGTAGGGGGTGCCTTCTGAGGGAGCCGATTGGTTGAGGGCAAGTAAAGGTTCTCTTGTGAATTTGGATGCCACGGAGCTAGAAGTACGGGATGCGAGTAAAGGTTATTTTGATCACCTTTACTTGATCAAAATTAGCGTAGCTTGTCATAGTTGCAAATATTTATTTGCTTTAGATCTTTATTAAATTCAGTAATAGGTTAAGTATAAAAACAAGAAAATAATCATATAATTGATCTTATTTATATAAATAGATTTTTTGTTTGTTGAATTAATAAATCAATGAAGTTGCTTGTTGATTCTAATTTTGTATAGTTTGTGCGTATGTCTTGGAAATACACTTCTGCAGGTCACAATACCTAGTTAAACTAATCCGTTGGTATACTGTCTACATCAATGTATGGCCTATTAATTTAACACTTTCTCATTTGTTTCTTTTTTTAATATTTTAACTATGAATTTCTTTTTATTACTAATAATCAACAACTACGAGTAATAATGAAAGGCAATAAAAATATCATCCTTTCATTTCACATTCAAAGAATAAGTTATTGATTGCATTGTTGTCGAATTATGTTAATCATCAATATGGTGCTTTTAATATTTCGAACTGAGCATGTTTGGGAATGTTTATAAATAATTTAAATTATAAATAAATGAATAGTAATTATAGATCACTCAGAACATAATAGGAGTATGATCTCATATTGCTTAAGATCCTAAACCCCACCGACCATCCATTATGAAAAAAATAAAAAATCCAGCCAACATAAATCGTATTTGTGGATGTCATTTTCTTGATCATGTATTTATAATTTTTGAAACTTTAGTTACCCCACCAACAATGAACTTATATTTAATTTCAGTTCAGAAAATAGTTGAGATTAGTTAATTTGCCTGATATGGACATTTTGAATGTCACATTTTATATGTAAATATACCAACCTAGACTAACGAAATAAAAATAAAGTAATGATGTTTATTATTATGTGTAGATGAATTGAATAATATGATTCTTAGGTCTCGTATTTAATTGAACTTAGTTAAAGTCATTGTATTGCTATATAAAATGATGATAGTCTTTATATTTATAGACCCATAACATTGCAAGATTAAATGACTCTCCTTTTTTTTTTATTTTTTATGACCAAATAGTAAATAATATTAAAAATAAATAAGTAAATAAATTTATAAATGAAAAGTATCCCACTCTGCCTCGTCTTTCGCTACTTCCTTAAAATCCTGCCGCCTAGGATGACGGGGAGGGTGTGGTCCAGATCCCCCGCTCTCATCCTAAATTTGACTCCACTCACCCTACTTCTTTAGTCTTATTTGATTTAGATTAAAATTAGAATTTTTTTTTTCAGATTTTGATAAAAATTGATGAAATATGTGGTTGAAAGATTGGATCCCCTAAAATGTGTTATTAAGATTAATTATTAACTTTGATTTAAATTAAAATTTTAATTTCTACCAAATAAGGTCTTAGTATGTTTGATATAATAGTTAAGACAATGTCATGTTTGTAAAAAAAAAAAATTAAAATGAAATTTTTTATTTAAGCCAAAACTAATAATTAATTATAGTCATACATTCTATGTGGTCGATAACTTTTCAAGCATATTTTATTAAAATCTACTAAAACTTTGATTTTAATATTGAGCCCCATTTTTAGGTAGAATGCATTTTGGTTAAAAATTAAGGAATTTTTTTTTAATTGTATGTAATATTATTTATTAAACAATGTGTGATTAAAAAGAAAAAAATAAAAATATATTTTTAAAAAAATGAGGATAATTCACAATATATACTTAAAAAAAAAATATCAAGGTCATTTTACTTTTTAGGGTGTGTGTGAGCCACATTATTTTGAAAGAATATATTTTGAAATAATAGATTGATAAAGAATGTGTAGTTGAAAATGAATGAAAAATTATTGATGTGATAAAAAATATTATTTTATTAAAGAATGTGTAATTGAAAATGAGCAGAAGAATGATAATAAAAATTTTAATATTGACTTACTCTCTAACTTTATTTTATTTTTTCAATTTCTGTCGGCGATTATTTTTTGATTTTCATCGACCAGTCAAATTCCAAACATAAACTCCGTTTTACCCTCTATATTTCTAATTTTTCAGGTAATACACGTAGGAGGATGTTTACGTAATTCTACCCTCTTGCTCCTTTATATCTACACGCCATGCCATCACACTTTCCCCTAGTCTTGCAAGCAAAACCGAAACTTTCACGCTAAAAGAGACCCTTTCACTCTTGCATCAATCTCAAATCCTCCAAAATGTCGGCCCAAAGAATCGAATCTCACAGAGAAAACGCCGAAATCTACACCGACGAGACGATATGCAAGCAAAAATCCGTTGAACTCCTCGAGAAAATCAACCTCCCCAAGGGTTTGCTCCCTTTAGACGACATCGTTGAGGTTGGCTTCAACGAGGCTTCGGGATTCGTCTGGTTGAAGCAGAAAAAGAGTAAGACGCACCAATTCCGTGCAATCAATCGCAGCGTATGGTACGATACAGAGGTGACGGCGTTCGTTGAGGACCGTCGGATGAAAAAGCTGACAGGTGTCAAGAGCAAGGAGCTCCTGATCTGGGTGACTATTTCTGATATTTACATTCAGGACCCCGACTCTGGGAAAATTACTTTCGGCACCCCTACTGGTATTTCCAGGTCTTTTCCTGTGTCGGCGTTCGAGGAAGAAGAGGAGAAGAAAGATAACAATTAACAAATTTGGAGGTAATACAAATGGATGTGTGTTTAGGGAATAATACGTATGTGTAATGTGTATTTTAGTGCAAGTTTGGTTCGACTCTGTGCGACCTGTTATTATGAAGTGCTAATGAAACTGGGTTTAGTATTCTGAATATTTTACTCATGTTCATAGATTGCTTATTTTCATTGTTAATGATGCCAAAATGCAAAATAGTTTGCCAGATCTGGATTTGGAAAGGTCGACTAATCAATCCTGACATTCGACCAATTATTTCAATTTTAAGTGCCTTTTTTTTTTCTTCAACTTATTTTTCAATTATTAAAATATTTTGAATGTAAATATAATTTGTGTTCTTAGAAAGTGAGGCAAACAAGGGCTAAACAACAAATTTAGGGGTTGTTTGAGCCCGTTATTTCTTAAGAATATATTTTGAAATAATAAATTGACTTAGAATGTGTGATAAAAAAATTTTTCTGATTTACGTGTAATATTATTTTAGTAAAGAATGTGTGATTGAAAAAAAAAAGTAATTTGAAAAATAAAAATGAATCAAATATCATCTGAATTAATCAATGTTATGCCTTCGGATGTCATATGCAAGCAATATAGAAGTAAGCACGGCAGGTATGGTCAGTGAGCCTAGTCACTGGGAAACAGCTAGAGCCTCGCATAAACCACGAGAGCTTTGTTGGAGCAAAAGTGTCCCATCGATGTTTAGAGAGCTTCGCTTGGACCAAAAGTGCCTTGAACGAGGTCCACAATGTCATCCCTCTTACGAAGAATGATCTTCGACGATGACTCACTTATAGACGAACTCCAAAAGCAGGCAAAGTGGGCCCAAACTTCGACCACCTTACTGATTGAAATTAGCGGTGAACCTCAGATTCTGAATTAATGAGCTTATAATAATTATTTTACTCGAGTTTTTATCAATTGATTTTGTTTTCGTGTTTTTAGGACCACATTTCAATCTGGACAACATATTGAAAACAGTGAAATTTTTTACCTACGGTTTATAAATCACACATAATTACTAGCAATTTTTATATAAAATGACACAAACTGGAGCTGGAAACATTTGTGTAGAAACTAACTACCAGTACGTTTATCTAAGATAACACCTCGAGAAAATCTGTACTAACTTAGGACATTTACTTAAAAAGTATATTGAAGTCCCCATCTTGTTTTTATCTAAAAACCCACACCCGAAGCTACATCTTCTTTCAAATTTCACCATTTTATGTGAAAAATGATTTGTAAGTAATACAAATTTACATCTGTTTTGACTCTTGCAATTACCAATGCAGATATCTCGAGTGGGGTTGGAAAATCTTTGAGGCACTTGAGAAGTACACAAAGGTTGATTCTGGAGGTTACAGTTCAGTGGACGACGTTATGACAGTTCCTCCACAAAGAAGAGACATGATGGAGACCTTTTTCTTCGGTGAAACTCTAAAATATTTGTGTTTATCGTTTGGAGACTCAAATGTTATTACTTTGGATGAGTATGTATTTAACACGGAAGTTCATCCATTTCCTATTCACGGCGCCAGTAGAAAGCATTGAAGCTTTCACCAAGAAAACAATTTTGAGCTACCGAATGCAGACATTTCAAATCCAGTTTTGGCCAGCTCAGATTGAACTAAAGTAGTTGGAGTGGATTTTGTTGAAGCCATTAAGGAATTTTTTGCATCGGGTTCCCTTCTCAAACAAGTGAACCATACGGTAATTGCTTTGGTTCCTAAAACTAAAGTAAATTATATATACTTTTCAGTGATGCACTGGCAGAGTACCGTGGAAGCCTGTCTATGAGTTGAGAAGTTCAAGGGTGACCTAATTCCTGCTTTCTTCAACAAACCTTCATTGGTTTTACAGACATTCATGAATGGAAATTTACATTCAGTTTCTTGGTCATCACAGCCAACAGATTGTTCAAATTTTGTATAACAGTTTTTTCAACAGAAACTGCTGAGTTATTCGATTGGATAGAGTTTTACACCTTTGTGGGTTGTAAGGCAACCATGTAATTGATATAATACCAGTTTTCAGATATGATTCTTACCTTTAGAAATCTCATTAATGGATCTGTATAAGATACAAGTCTTTTGAAGCACCTTATCTGTTTGCATGTCTACATTAAATGCTCTCTCTCTCTCTCTCTCTCTCTCTCTCTCCAAATTTCTGATGTGCAGTTTTGCAGTCATGGTGCAAGGATCAGATATAGCACCGGGGTGAGTATTGATTTTTCCACTTTACTGTTAAAACTATGTACCATTCGAGGTTAAAGCATTTTCCGTTAGTAGCTTCTTTTGTTCCTTTTGAAATTTTATACGAGTGTCCTCTTCCTGTGGCCTATTTTGTTACATTTGCTCTAGTAGGATAAGAACTGCTTGAGCTGTCATAATTTAGAGTTGATCAATCGATTATTTTTATTTTTTACAATTCCATTTGTTCCAGACAAACGTTTCATATTCTTATCTATGTCTTAATGACGGTGAAAGAACAACTCTTATTATGGAAACGAATTCTTCTTATAATTAACTCGTATGGGGAAAATTATTAGCAATTTTTTTTAAATTCATTTTTTAAAAATTTATTTTTAGCCACACATTTTTTAATAAAATAATATTACACGTAAATTAAAAAATTGTTAATTTTTAAGCATACATTCTCCAAAAATCACTATTTAAAAATGCATGGAGCTCAAACAAGGGCTTAATCTATCTATTATTCTTCAGGCGTTAACGAAAGTTGAGGATTAATTTGTTTTCTTAAATGTTTAAAGATGAACTTGTTAATCGAATAATAGATCGGGACCCACACGTGGAATTCTCCCTTGACCGATTTTACCGGGTTAAAAAGAACAAACAGCTGGAATTTTGGATAAAAGGACACTTGCTCTGTCTTTTTCTCTCATCGCATTGTTTTTTACAGTGTATTCTATTCCCGTGCTCTCTCTCTCGTTTTGGTAGTAAAAATGTGTTTGAGCTCAACGAAATGTAAATGGGTTTCAGTGTTCGCACTTCTCTTGGCTTGCTCAGCTGCTGCACCAGTTGAAGATGGTATGTTCTGTTATTAAATCCCATTTTTCTCTTTAATTTTTGGTAATTTTACTTAATATTTAGATGATTTAGGATATTACGAAGTTATATATTCATGGGTGCTTCGGTTTTTTACTTTTCACTCTAAATAGTGAACTGAACTTAACCTTTATTGGTTTTTGTATAGTTTCTTGCAAGGAAATGGTCTGATCACATCCAGAAATTTGGTTTGAGAATTTGTGTTTTTGGGTTAATTTGCACTTATTGCTTCATTGGATGTGATCACAGATTTACTGACGCCCAAAAGTAAATAATTACGGCGAGTTTGTGACTTACTAGCAAAATTGGTATAGCCTCTGATTGATTATAAGTCGATGGATATCATGAATTATGTGGTTAATCAACTTATGATTTCACAAAAGCTTTACCCTTGTTTGAGCTCCATTATTTGAAAAAAAAAATTGATTTTGGAATAGTATTTTTCGAAGAATGTGTCTTTAAAAAAGTAACGATAATTTTTGAGTTTGTGTGTAATATTATTTTATTGAAAGACAAGTGATTGGCAAGAGTAGACTAAAAGGTGAATTAAAATTTAACAGGAGCCAAGCAGCCAATTTATTTATTTAATTTTTTGCCTTTAGTCTCAAATTTGAATCTTGTAATGATTATTCTTCAGGAATTCAACATCATTGGCCCACCGTTTGTTTAGTATTCCTTAATTTGAATAACCTTTTTCCTCTCCAAATGAAAACACATAAAGAACTAAATAACACTTTTCCAGCATTGCTTTAATTAATGGTCTCCTAATGGCACTTGACTTCAATTTTCTGTAGTATATGCAGAATAGTATTTGTTTTCAAAATAAAAAATCAACTGCGTTCGTACAAAGTTCAGAGTTATTTCTTTTCCCCTGCATATTTTAGTCCTGCAAACTCCTTACTATGTTAATTCCGTTTCATTTTGCTACAAACTCCTTACTTTGTTAATCCCATTTCATTTTGAGCAAAAGTTTTAGGCTCGGGTGGTCCATTACACGACCCTGGCTGGGACAGCCTGCCCATCTTTACACCTCTGAGCATCACCCCTTTGACACCGAAATAGACATGGTGATAGACAACATACTAAACCAGCTAACTTGTGGCTGTATCAAAAGTCACATAGTATGCTGCTATGCATCATTGATTGATCAAAGACCCGAACAGTGGGGAAGCGGTTTATTTATAGCACTCCACTTACAAATTTTTGCAGGCTTACTTGTTAATGGTGATTTCGAGACTGCTCCATCTGGAGGCTCCTCTTCAGAGGCTGTATTTTTTGACGGCCCCTCCACAATTCCCGGCTGGAAATCCAATGGAACGGTGGAGCTAGTAGAGTCAGGGCAAAAACAGGGCGGGATGATTCTCATTGTACCACAGGGTAAACATGCGGTGCGACTTGGCAATGATGCTGAGATAAGCCAAGAATTGAAAGTCGAGAAGGGCTCACTTTATTCTGTGGCATTCAGCGCGGCGCGCACCTGTGCCCAGCTAGAGTCTTTGAATGTTTCAGTTCCGCCAGCGTCTCAGACCATTGATTTGCAGACTCTGTATAGTGTACAGGGATGGGATTCATACGCATGGGCATTTCAGGCGGATGAGGAAGATGTGCGGGTGGCGTTTAGAAATCCCGGAATGGAAGATGACCCCACCTGTGGACCAATCATCGATGCCGTTGCTATCAAGAAGATCTATGTTCCGGACAAACTGAAAAGTTAGTTTTTCTTATATTAATACATATTAAATTACTACCTAGTCTTGTATCAAAACCTTAATATGCAGGCCTTGTGTGTTCAGACAATGCAGTTATTAATGGTGATTTCGAGGAAGGCCCGTGGATGTTCAGAAATGCTTCTCTTGGCGTTCTACTCCCAACCAACCTCGATGATGAGACATCATCATTGCCCGGCTGGATAGTTGAATCAAATAGAGCAGTCCGTTATATCGACTCGTACCATTTCACCGTTCCTGGTGGCAAACGAGCCATTGAATTACTCTCTGGCAAGGAAGGGATCATCTCCCAGATGGTGGAAACCAAACCGAACAAACCTTACACGATGACATTTTCATTAGGCCATGCCGGGGATGCCTGTAAGCGGCCACTAGCCATCATGGCGTTTGCTGGTGATCAAGCCCAAAGCATCCATTACACTCCCAACTCGAATTCCACATTTCAGACCTCTAATCTTAACTTTACGGCAAGGGCAGAACGGACACGTGTTGCTTTTTATAGTGCTTATTACAACACGAGAACTGACGACAGGAGCTCTCTGTGCGGTCCGGTGGTGGATGATGTGAGAGTAGAACGGTCTGCTTCTTACAAAATTAGGCTAGGAATTGAATTGATCTTGTTTTTTGGCTTTCATCTGTTTGTTCAAGCTTAGGTTTAAGGGAGTTCTGTTCTGGCCATGTTGTCCTGTGTTGCGATGTTCATTTCTACTCTGAGGATTTACTAATCAACTTAAATGGTGGTCCTTGACATACCCTTCTAATGACTTTTTTGATACGTAGTACTTGAGACGATAATAGAGATTTAATTAATATTTTTCTTCTTTTTTACGGATAATGTTGAATTTATCTTACCAATGTCGACACTGTGAAAAGTAAAAAAAAAAAAAAATTATTTGTGATATATAGAAGTAAAGAAGATACACTATCATATAATATAATCGAGTCGTTATTATTTCAACTTATTACGAAGTTTCAAATTCTAGTCACTCATCTTTATTTTGTTTCATCATAACGTTCATATTATACGAACTTTTAAAATTTTACTAGTGTTTTTGAGAGTAGATCATATGTATGAGATGAAGTAAATGACGTACTTGTTAAAATGTGTAGCAAGAATTGTATAAATTGAAATTAGCCAATTCTAACACAAAAATAAGTATGAAATATCAATAAATTCAAAAAAAAAAAAATTTATAGCTGAATCCTTTTAAGTATTAAATTAATAGTAATTAATTAAAAAAAGAAACACACAAAAGAGGAAAAGACAGAAGAAAAAACCGGGTTAAACCTACCCGGTCCGGAATACAATATCCCCATAACCAAACAGCCCTCAAAAGCTAATTAGGGTTCCCAATCCCGCGTCTCTTAAATCACAAACCCCAACCCCCCACACCCCCTTCAGAGTGGGAGAGAGACGACAGGAGAGGAGAAATGGTGACATACAGGGTAATTCCCATTAATCTCCCTTCTTATGATGGAAAATTTATGTATTTATGCTTGTCTGTATGTATATATATGAATTTGTGTGTTTGATCATGAATTGGGGTTTCCAAATGGGGATTTATAGGCTTTTATGTGTTGTACATGGTGCAGATTCATCAGTACCAGGTGGTGGGGAGAGCTCTGCCGACGGAGACCGAGGAGCACCCGAAGATCTACCGTATGAAGCTCTGGGCCACCAATGAAGTCCGTGCTAAGTCTAAGTTCTGGTAGGATCCTCTTCCTCTGCTAAATATACATGTCTGTTGTGTGAGTAGCTATATACTTTATCGAAGTATAGGGTTTGAGATCTGCTATTGTTTATTAAGGTATTTTTTGAGGAAGCTTAAGAAGGTAAAGAAGAGTAACGGTCAGATGCTCGCTATCAATGAGGTATTTTTTTGCACGCATTTATATAATCAATCACTGTGTTCATATGATTATGTTACACTCGAAAGAACATATACTAAAATATGGTAATCAAGCCACATTATGGAAGTGTCAATAGGGAAAAATTATAAAGAATTTATACTCTGTATGGTTGTATGCCTTTAATCTGTAGTTTACGAAGTTGAGGGAATATGTATGCGCATACAGTTGGAAATGCCACTTCTTGTTTTGTTTCGTATTCAAATGCTGGCTAAAAGTTATTGAGTAATATGAATGCTCTTGCTGTTAATATTGTGGATATCATTATATTAATTATTAATATGCCTCAATAAGACTATGGGATGTTAAACATAGATAAAGTAATTTTACTGAAATATACAAGCATATGAATGACCGGACGCGCTACATGTATATCGCAATTTAGAGATTTGTTTACCAACAGATGGGGTGGCAAGATTTGATTGGATCAAAATCTCATCAACGAAAAAAAAAAAAATCTTCCCCAGTTTCTTTTTAACACCTCATCAATCTGTAATCTTTGTAAAAAATTATGTAAATGGTGATATACAACAAACATTTTCAATGGACGACAAATTGATATGAACTTGATTCCTAAATACTTTGCTTGTAATTTCATTTGTTGTACACTTGTACTGTAATTCTGTTGTCTATTGCTTTAGTGATTTTCTTATTGCGATTTAAAGAAAAATTCACCATGTAGATTGGTTACAAAGGTAACTTATCAAACGAATTGGGATGTAGGCTGAGATGATTGATATTTAGAGATAATACAATAACCATTTTTGAAAATTTTTGTTGCTGCAAGCACCATAAGGGAGGTTCTTGCCCATTCTTGGATGAGTTGCAAAGGTTGTAGGCTATCCATAATAAATGCCCTGCATTAGAGACTGAGTTCCAAATATATCCTTTAGTGTACTGATTATAGGAAGCAATTGTATATAGCGCTCGCTATATATGATCCAAAAATTTCATTTTCTTTCATTTGTTGGAAAATATAATGGACTGCTCTCATAAGCTGGATTCAAAGCTTTTTGGAAGTTCTTTTTGCTTCTTGAACTACCTTTGTGAGAACTGCGTGATCAAATAGTTTTCCGTTTTGTAGATTTTTGAGAAGAACCCGACAACCATCAAGAACTACGGCATTTGGTTGCGATACCAAAGCAGAACTGGGTATCATAACATGTACAAGGAGTACCGTGATACCACTCTGAATGGTGCTGTTGAGCAGATGTACACTGAGATGGCTTCTCGTCACAGGGTCCGTTCTCACTGCATTCAAATTATTAAGACCGCCACTATACCCGCAAAGCTTTGCAAGAGGGAGAGTACGAAACAATTCCATAACTCCAAGATCAAGTTCCCCTTAGTGTTTAGGAAGGTGAGACCACCAAGCAGGAAGCTCAAGACAACCTACAAAGCATCTCGACCCAACTTGTTTATGTAAAAACATGTTTGGTCTATATTTGCTTAAAATGGAAAAAAGCATTGTTCGATATTTGGCTTTTTGGATTTCTGAAGGAACATCTTTGGCTGATTTTCTGAAGTTTTGTGTTCAACTCCGACTTGATAAATGTTCTGAAATTGTTTGGAAATCTTCAGTAGAAGTTGATATATTTATGGCTTAAAAACGATTGAATGGCTCGTGATATATTTCTTGATGTTTATCTTTCTGTTTGAGCTTTATATTAGTTCACACATGTTAGAAGGTTACGCTTGCAGTTGATAACTAACCAGAGATTGTCGTATGCCATCATACTTATTAAATGTGCACGATCTTATCTTGATGCTAATATACTTTGATTTATCGAGCGGGCATGAGAAAGGCATATAAATATCTTCAATTGATTACTAGATATCTTGTTGAACTAATCTCTAGTTGTGAGTGATGACGAGTCTTATGACCATAATATTCTGATTTTGGAGTTCATCGAGTTACTCTTTGCTTTACGTTTAGAAGTGATTTACAATTTACATAAATGTTGAAGTGCAAGTATAGTTATATGACTGAGTGAGGATGTATTAATAAAAATTTTCCAATAGAAGAAATTTATTGATTACAATATTCTTAAAATTTTATTACGTACGGCGAGCGACCTCACAAGTGACGACATGTTAATTAGTTATTCTAATTTGGACAAGATTCTAAATTTCTAATTTAATGATATTAGATTATTGACTTGTGATAATCTTGATTAAAATTCATAAAATCTGGCCCGGGGAAAAAAAAAATTACGTGCGACTCCGCTGGGGATCGAACCCAGAATCTCTGGTTTCGTAGACCAGCGCCTTATCCATTGGGCCACGGAGTCCTTTTGAGTTGAGTTTGTTTATTTTTTTATTTGGACAAAGCCAAATCTAATATTTATTATTTTAATTCGAATGATTCAATCCATTATCTAGCAATTGGTTGTTATTACGTAACCATTTATAGAGTTTAAAAGAATGAAATAAAGTTCAAGATCATATAACAATTTCACACTTTCTAAGGGTTCAATTCCTCGAAAACTCAATGCTGAAAGGTTCTTTTATTTTTATTGTTTCATGTATTAAATCATTAACCGTTACATGCATGAACACTATGATAGTGAACGATTGCAAATATCATTACTCTTATAAAAGGTATTTGGGTCGGTACCTAATGTACATAATCCCAAATCAACTAGAGAAGCCACATTTATATCTCTTCTTTTGTTGAACACAACATGGGACAAATCTTTGACTGTCTAATTATCTAATTAGAGTACAAGAAGAAACTTCAAGGATATCCGAGAAGCTAAGGATAAATCATACAACAATAGAGTTCAATATGTTGTCCAGTTTGATGCATCAAGCATACATGCGGTATAAAAAAATTTGTAGCAATACAAATAGGGTTAGATAAAAAATCAATTCGAACCAATTAAATCGATCAATCCAACCCAAACCAACCAGTTTGGATTGGTTTTTTTAGTTCAATTGGGTTGGGTCCTGATTAGGAAATCAAATTTTAGGTCAAGTTGGATTCTGATTTATCTATTAAAACTCAATCAAACACAACCCAATAAATTAGAAAATATTAAAAAGAAAATTAGTACTTAAAACCAAAAATCTAATGATCAAAATTCTCCTCTACCTCACGTCTCTTCTGTCTATCATTGCTGCTCGTGCTTCGACTTCTCGACTCAATTTTTTAACGTGATTTTTAACTAAACACTTGGATTGAAGGAAGATATTTTGTATTGAGTTTGGATGATTTAATATTTTTTTGGATGAACGTAATATTTTTAATCTTGTATTGAATTTGGATGATTTACATTTTTAGTATTTAGGTTGAATTCATTTTATTCAATAAGTATAATATGCAGGTATTCAACATGTATTTAGATTGATTTAATATGTATTTAATATAATTATTGATATAATCTATTTAACACATTTTACAATATTTTTAATTTATATTGTTCTATTGGAATGGAAATTAACAAAACAGACCATTGATCCAATTTCAATCAACTTAAAGCCTTTCAAATCACATGTAACTGAAATTGGTCCAAATTAAAATTATATCAAACTTAAAAAAATTATTCAAATTCAACGAACAATGCCTCAACCATTGGGCCCATAAAAAATTGTCTAACTTGAATTGGACTCAAGTGTTTGAATTGTGTTAGATTTCTACCATGAATGAGTTGGTTTTGATTTGAATTATTGTCAAATCGAACATGTTAGGTTGGACTTAAAATCAATTCAACTCAACCCATGCCCAGCCCTACATACAAAGCTTAAACAAACGTATTCGTGAATATCTAAGTATAACAATTGGCAGAAATAACAAACTAAAGAGACGTAAGGCATGCATACATCCAACATAAATCACTGTTGTTTGATGGAACTATAAGGGAAAGTTTAGGTGCGAAATCTGAGCAACAATCTGGACTACTTTGTAGTATGACTCGGGATGGAGCTATGCCTCCACAGCTACTTCAGCAAGACAGCAATCTGATCTCGAGATATTGAACCTTCATTAAGAGTGTCCTATAAAAGAGAGTGTTCAATGAAAGTGAGGGACAAAGAAAGCGTATTATACAATGGCGTCATTGAATTTTTAGCAAATGTTGATAGTTTGACAAAAAAAAAGTGATGAGAAATCTAGTAATTTGTCAACTAGACCATGATGTCGTTTTATAGTGCGGAGCAGCTCCGCACTATGCGAAGCAATTGCTTTGCACAGTGCGGCGCATCACTCTGCACTGCGCGGACCTTTATATATATATATATATATTTATATTATAGTGCAAACAATAATATAAATAAATACATAGGAAAAAAAATCATTTATATCTTTTATATTTCAAAATTGTACAATACATTTAAAAATAACATTAACAAAATTTACAAACACTTATTTTTAAATTTAGGTGATAACATTTGCTTACGTTTTATACAAACTAAATACTATTTCACTTATTAATAATTTAATTCAAAAACATTAAAAAAAATTACAAAAGCTCACAAGCAAACACAAATCAGAATTCATTTTGGGGCGATGCCCGCGAACCCCCACAACCTGATCGGGCAGGTTGTTCTCGCCTGAATCCTCACGAGTGGCGCTGTCTCCTCGACTTTGAATCTCTTATTACTTGTTGGGCAATCCACCGGTTATTGTTCATTTGTGAATCTTTTTTTTTTAAGGGCAATTCACTGTTTATTTGATTAGTGTTCGAAATAACTTTCTTCCTTCTTCAGTGTATATATAAATATTTTGGTACAGAGTATGAATATGAATTGTCAAACGCTAGCAAGTTTAGAAAGATTAATATTGTCCCATTAATTTCTTCCTTGAAAAAAATTTAGGCTACAAAAAACTTTTCATTTGAATCTCACTGGAATATTATCATTATAAAATTTTACTAATAATTATGTTAGATAAAAATTTACTGACTTTTCTCAACAATTTAGCTTTCCATTAATATTCGATGCACTAACATTACCTTAAAAATATCAAAGCCCGTACATCGTAGGGGCATACAACTAGTCTGAAGAAAAATAAGTCCAACATATTCAGAATTTTGATCTTAATCGAAAAAATGAAATTTGCCCGTAATCAATGTTATCGGTGATTAACACAATGGACTTTTGGTGACACTAATTTTGATGGTGATAATTGCGTAAAACAATCCTAACAAACCTCATTGCTGGCTTTCAAGAACAGTACACTTCGATATGTGTTTGCAATAAGCCAAAATCCTTTTTAGCTCTCTCAATATTCTTCAATGTCTATAATGTTGTAAGTGTTATGTTTAGGTCCAATCAATTTTGAATATAAATACTTTTAATACATAATTGATACGTTTTTATTCCAGATTTATTATTTAATTAATATTCAATAATAGAGTCCGTAGATTCAATTCTTAGTATTTTTTTAATCACAAGGTGTTGTTAATACAAATTACATATAATCGAATCTTAAATCATTCATGATCGTAAGTAATAACGAGAAACATATATCGTTATTACAGATCATTAAGTGTAACATTCCTTACTTATGAAGTAAGTATAGCCGATCTCACAAGGTAATGTGCGTTGACACTTAAATGAACATGTGGAACAAAATATAGGAGACCCGTTCGGGAGTTTGTAGAATCTACAAAAAGTATAATTCCTATTATAATTTCTATCTAAACACAAACAAATTTTTAATAAGAATTGAAATTACTTTATTTTTCACTGTGCATGATTAAGTAAATTTTCAACATATATTATATATGTCGAATATCTTATTTCCCATTTTACCATAGATTTTAGCACAATAAATTTCAATGAACTTGTTGAATCTATTACTCTAAAAACTCAAGCTGCGAACAAGCAGACAAGCTTATTTATTTAAATTATGCCTTATTTATTTTTTCCGTCAAATGTCTCACCGATGAAGCTTTCAGGTGAAAAGGGTTGGATTTAGTTGTGGAAAATGAGGAGTGAAAGAGAGGGTTTTTGAGGACCTTGCTATTTGCTTTTGGAATTGAATTATTCCCGCCACTATTATTTCTAAATTACAAGCAAGTTTGTCCACGTGGCATTTACCACAATAAGAATTCTCAGGCCTATGCAGTTTTATTTCAGGAAAAATTACTTTTAATTTTTAAAAAGCAAATGAATAGTTTCTAGAACACTATCAATAAGTCAATTAATTGATCATTTTCTAGTCGAAATAATATTTATTAAAATAGATATAGAGAAAATGAATTAACTTGATTAAAGTTGATCTTTCAATTCAAGAAGTTCAAATAAACAATAATTTTGCCAATACTCAAAATTTGCTGTCAATTGGTATAAATATTTCATACTTATATTTTTATTAAAGTTATCAAACACATAAAATAAATGTGATTGTTTGGCCATCAAATTCATGCCAGACTCTGTTAGAAATATTACTAGTTGCAATATAGTAAAGTGCAGAAATAAAATTTATTGACTGATCGAGTCTCGTGACAGCACGATGTGCTAAAGCGAAATTGCCCGTCGATAACTGCTGCGACCTCTGTGGACAATCACCTTCATGATACAACAATAAAATAAACCAATTGTGCAGTGTATTCCAAAAANAAAGATGAAACTGCCTCCACCATGATCCAGTATTATTTGCAGTGGTAATGAGTTGTTAATACTGTACAGTTAAAAACGGTCATATTTTATTAGTTAGTTGACCCATTAAATCATTCTGAAAAAAAAAATAATAATTTTATTTGAATCAAGAAAGCTCAATTGGACACTTCATCAAAATTAATTATTTCTTTCACATATTATATTTATTTTATAAATATCTAACATGCTCGACGCATTAAGCCCTATTTGGCTCCCATTTTTTGAAACTCATTTTTTGCTTAAACTCATTTAATCACATATTTTATGGTACTCGTGATTTTTATCAATTTTTCTACCACTTTAATTCATCAAAATTTGTTAAAAATCTAAAAATCAGATTTTTAGCTAAACACGGAATAAAATTCTTCTATGGCTGATACACATTACATGCCCAGCACTACAAGGGAAAATGATATTAACATATCAATCTTTAATTATTTTGAAATGTCACACAACATTACCAACTTGTATCAAATCTACTATGAGACAATAGTCTACCAGGAAAACCATCCTATGTTGTCAATATAAAACAACTTCTTTACCTTGGTCTTTGAAGGAGTTACAAACTGGCTACAAACTAATAATAAACAGTTAAACCATATTCTACTTCCTTGCGACTTCCTTCAGCTCGCCCGTAGTATCGCCATGAACGGTACTACCAGAACCTTTTTGAGCCATTTCTTCACAGTATCTGATAACAAGCCGTTTCTTATAATTAAGTACCTCTACGTCTAGAGGAGCGACTGAAGTAGCAGCTGATCTTTGGCGTTTTGAAGAGGTACTAGGCATGGATGCCTCAGCCGAAACAGGAAAACGCGGGACAGGTGGAATCACCCTGGGCCTGTGATTTGAAGATAACCAAGATAGTATATCGGGTTTACCATCTATATCCACCCATTTGTTGTTAATCCAATCTCTTGAAACTCGAAGGTTTTTCCTCTCAACAGCCGAGAACCTCTTCTCACCTATAGTAAAATAGTAGCTTAATCAGATCCTCTGTGGCAAGGAATTAAAAGTCCAGCTTCAATGCAACAAAGTAACATTAAAAATTCTATTGCTAATAGCTTAAAACATTTGGGATGTGATTATCGTGTCAAATCAATAAGAATTATGGGATAAAAGGATAATGAGATTTTGCCAAGTTCAATTTGTACTTACCAGGAAAGTAAACATGCGGATTTTTGTCTGCAGACATGCTAAATCCAAACACGACACCTTCACACCAGCAATTGCTCTGCCATGCATCAACTGCTGCTCCAACCTTCAATGTAAGGTCTGAAGAATTCTCACGAGGCCAAGGCCGGATTGCAGGACGGCCGGTAAATCTCATGCCTATTATATCTGCAGCTGCCACTTTAGATGCAGAAACCCTTTCCTATACATATCAATCAGATAGAATGATTAATTATGTCAAAATCAAAACACATATTAGTACTGTCTAGTAATATCCAATCCTTTGCTGACCAAACACACCAGCAGTGTAAAAGAGAATGACAAAGATTAATTGCATTTTCATTGAGTTTATAGTCCTCAAAACTATCACTATATAGAATCCTGACTTGAATATAAAACAAGAGTAACAATTTAATGATTAATACCTCAAGTTTCCCAGATCCATCAGCATCGGGGACATCATAGTATTGAACTAGTAGAAGCTTCTTTGACGACTTTATGACCTTACACCTGAACCAGCAGCCTCGCGTGCCGCTGTCCTCGCTAAGAAGCTCTATATTATGATTGACCTTGGACAATTTCCGAGACTGTTGCTCTGGTCGAACAGGAGGCTTGTCTGACATTGTTATTTTCACTTCTGGGCACGGTTGTGCTACTTGACTATCTGAAATTACATTTGCACAAAAGTCCCGCTTGCTGAATGAATCAGATGCTACTTAGAGAAATTAAAAGGGGAAGAATTCCATTACAAAATGACACTGACCGAGATCTCTAAAGATTAAATAGGGGAACACTTTCCATATTAAATGGACAATACTTAAAACCATTAATATGGAAAAATAGTGAAATTATCGTCAGAACAAAAAGGTCGACATAATGAAGAAAGAAGAACTATACGAATTAGTTTTCCAATAATGCACAGTACCAAAATCCATTGACCAACTTACCAATTATACTAGTCTCTTTAATACTAGATTTTAAAGTAGTATTTTTTGTCCATTGAGTCACCTTAATGCCTCATACCAATCTTCCCCCCCCCCCCCCCCTTCCCCTCTCATGCGTGCATGAGAATGCATAGTACTTATGTCGACCGACCTACCTTAATATTAGATTTTAATGTGGAATTCTAAAATCCATTTCCAGCTTACCGAGGCTTCTTAATATTTTATATCAATTTTTCCCTCCTCGTCCTTTCACGTGTGTGCATGCACGTGCATGTGCATACACATACCAACAGCCAAACAGTGTTGAACAGAATGACAAAAATGAGAATGCATGTCTTTATATTAGTCAATAAAATATGAGGAAACAGAATCAACAATGCCAATTCTAACAGAGCAGATTTATCATTGTTCAAGATTTATTGATGAAGAAATACCACTCTCAAATTTCTAATTCTCCTACAGGATTTTGTTATTTATGTAATTATAACCATTAAAGCCGAATCTTGCCTTCCAATGGTATCCTCCAATTCTCTTTGTCACTTTTGGATCATAAGCTTCTAATAGATATCTACATTGCATATGCACACAAGTTTCCTTACGCTACGTTTCCTTTGTTACTATTTAGTATCCTGGACTACTTTGATAAACAGAGGAGTAACGTTCTGGAATGCAGTATTAGAACCTGAGTTGTTGATGTATCTTAGCCTAGTAAATCTAAAATCTAGAATTGCATAAGGGTTAGATATCTTGGTTTCGTTATAGAAATTGACGTGAAAGCATTGGTAAATTAATCCTCGAACAAAGTAAGTGCTTCTCAATGCACGTTATGAAGTGGCTTATTTAACTGACTTGAAGAAGTTTCCAAAGCTTAATAATGGAAAATAGATAAATAGGTAAACTCTTAGAGATGCTTAATGCGAGTGGAATGAAGGAAACTGGGCTCTCAGATTGTGAGTTATGGGAGTGATTGTAAAGGTCTCAACAAAAAGAAACAGTAATGGATGAATTAAAAGGAAAATGATGATGAGGAAATCAGGAATGATCCATACTAATCTAGTATCTTTTGGTTCTTTCTGGTTGGCACAGTAAATGACAAGAACTGCAACAACCACTCAAAGACGACAAAAAATTAAAACCAAATACTAAGAATGATGAAATCCAATTTTGAAAAACTTTTCTCCGCGTCCAGAGCATGCTACAAACGAAACGTACGGCCGCAGAATTTGTTCAATTGTGTGATAAAGAAAACATTGGCTGCAACCAGATCTTGAGTACCTGACAAATCTTAGTATTGCTGATATCTCAAAAGTAAAACACTGCACTTTTCTATAGAAGCATACCCTTCTTCTCCCTTCTTCACATATCTTTGTAAGACAATACATGTCCAACAAACACATAACTACTCAAATACAAAGCCATTACTATCATTTAGGAAGTGAGCTCCAAATTATCCTTCTTTCCTAAATCATCTAATATACGTCTGTATCCATAACCATCACTTAAATGTGTTGGCAACTTTAAAGCATAAGTTAGTTGGAATACATCATCTTAAACTAATGGCTTGTATCGAGTACTCAAGAAATTGAAAAGAACGTAATTTGTACACATTTACTCTTGCACAATCTCCTACAGAGCTGTTCTTCTCAACAATTATCTAAAAGCCGTGGGGATTGCCTCAAACTACTTGTGAGGGATGTACAAAAGCTACTATAACAACTGCAATTCTTTAGCCATTTGCACCTGAAAAATCATTAATATAATGAGAACAAAAACATAAGTTCTATATGAGCAGTACGTACTTGAATGGGCAATAATTGGATCGCCTCTTGAGGCTATTGATATAAGCAAATCAACAACTTCTCGCTTTGTTTGCCACTTTGTGCCGGAATGGACTTCTATAGTGGACCCAAACACGCGTATGAAGTCCTCAGTAACGGAATAGACCATATGCCTTAAACTCCTCTCAGTTCCCACGACAGC
>CAIGRB010171691.1:19103-35110 GCA_903798255.1 Fraxinus quadrangulata | reverse complement strand
CATTATTTGTTATTTTATTTTATTTATTTACTATTTATTTATGTCTACAGTTTGTTAAACGATATAAAAAGAAAAAAAAAAGTAAATAACAAAAAAATTGTTAAAACTAAAATTAATTAAAGTAGTAATCAAATTAAAAATAAAGAAGTAATAAAAATTCAAATTAAAACTAATTAAATACAATAATCATCGGCAACGGCGCCAAAAACTTGATCGTTTGATTTCTCGCAAGTGCACGGGATCGTGGACAAGTAATAAAGTAGTGAATATAGTGTTGAACCCACGATGACTATGTGTTTCATCGAATTAAAATTAATTGCAACTTTAATTAAATAGCAAGCAAATTTTATGATTTTTTTAAATACTAATCCTTAAATTATCAATTAAACTAATTAAAGTAAGTAAATGTGTTTTCAAATATATGGGATGCATTGCTAAGATATCGAATTCACTTTCTTATTCTATTTTTAGTTTAACAATTAAAGTGACAATTCGAAATCATTTATGTTGGTTAATGCTCCTAATTTAATTGAAAGACTCACTCGATAGCGATCAAATCTATTCTCCTTATGTGACACTTCTATAACTCAATAAAAGATGTTAACATGATAAATGTATTAACAAGCACTAAAACACATATTGAAACCATATAAAGCATAGATGTATATCTCTATCCTCTATTGAACTTTACAATATTTATTATAATGTGTTTAAACCATATGTTTCTCTCGATAATAATAAAATTCACTAACAATTCAATTGGTGATCAAGCAATTGAAAAAACGATAAAAAGATAATAAACATCCACAAATTAAATCAAATTAAATTCTAAATAATTTATTAAAAACTAAAAATATCATAACAATGGTTTATCTCATTCTAACAATATATAAAATTAGTCTAACATATTGAAATTATAAGAAATCATATTTAAGTGAAAAGAAATCACATGGATTTTGATAAATTGAAATGATGAAGATCAATCTTGAAATCTTGAATCTCTTTAATGGTTTCTTAATAAATCTCCACTTGCGCATTCTCTTATTTATCCAAAAATTAAGTTTGAATCTTTACTTGATTGAATTCTTACAAATCTCCTTCAATNAAATCACATGGATTTTGATAAATTGAAATGATGAAGATCAATCTTGAAATCTTGAATCTCTTTAATGGTTTCTTAATAAATCTCCACTTGCGCATTCTCTTATTTATCCAAAAATTAAGTTTGAATCTTTACTTGATTGAATTCTTACAAATCTCCTTCAATTCTGTCACAAAAATTATGAATTTTCCTCATTTGATAATAATATTTTATTTATATTTGAGTATGAGATGTATATGAGAGGTCTCTAATATGTATTTTGCTGTTAATTATTTGTAGTAGTCGAAAATTGGTTGAAAATCATGTTCAAATTGACTTCCAAAAAAGTTCCAATCGAATAAGAAAAAAGTTATCTTCGCGCGCATATCTTTTTTATTTTTACACAACAGTCAGTATTTTGACCATAACTTTCTCTCCCGTTATTCGATTGAAGTGATTCAAAATTCGTTGGAAATAAAACTCAGAAGAATACAACTATACTAGAAATACAAGTTTCCTAATTCGTATGTTTACCGTGCTAACAATAAGTCTCAATTTTTGATTAAAAATCTGGACTATAAATTATGCGATTGGAAATTGATTTTGATAATATTTTGATCATATTCCATTTCTTTTCGAATTCTAATTATATCCAATTATCTCCTAACAATTTTCAAAGTATCAACTTGTAGTCCGAATCAACTATTGAATTTACAATTTGGTCCTCAAACTTTGAATTTTGTCATTTTTCACCATTTTTCGCTTCTTTCTTTCGATTCATTGTTCAACCATTGAGTTTTACATATATAACATAAAATACAACAATTTAAAATCTATTTTGTCAAAAGAACTATCAAATATTGTTATTTTAGACCCCCCGAAAGAGTGTATAAAATACACTTATCATCTTTAATAGACTTAAATGAGCTACTTGTTTAAAGTTGGTCCAAATCGTTTATTTCTTTATTTGTTTCTATTGTCTACAAGCATTTTGTAACTTTACAAGACAAAAAGAGTTTTCTCATATTCTTTCGATAACAGTTTATTAGTTTTATATTAATTGAAAAAATAAATCCGAATAAAAATTAAAAATTGCCCAAAAATTAGTGAAATGATTAGTAATACGTGATTAGAAACGACAAGTTAAAAATTAAGTAATACGTAAAAATGATTAGTGAAATAGAAGAAATTATATTGCTTTTCTATCCATCTATCTATTATAAATTGACCAACTATATTTATAGAGTTGCACATAATATTATTCATATATATAGAGTGATCTTAAAGTAGAGGTTCAGTTTTCTTTGGCAGAGTATGAAAATTTTATTTCCTTAGTTATCGAGGCGACTTTTGGATTTTAATAAATGGGTTTTCTTATACGAACGAGATGGAATTTTAAATTCTTTGAAATAACGTTGACTGAAAATGGAAACTCTTTGGTATAATGATCTGATTGGTATAATGTTTGGTTAATTTAGACAAAACTTTGTACATTAGTAAATCTAAAGTTGATTGTGTCATGTATCCCACGTACTAATTCTAATGAAACGTTATGGCAATCTATTCGAATGCAAATTCTTCATATGAAAGGAAAATTAACTTGGTTCAACAGTCCGTGAGGATGAACATGTGTCATGTTCTTATATACTCCTGAAAATTCATAAGATCCACTTGTTCTTTTGTAATGTCGTTCTTGATCTAAAAGATCAAGCTGTGTATGCATTAATTAATTGGTCCTGCGAAGAAGGTTTTTTATTCTATCCGTTCTCATTTCCTTTGAAGAGATTCATCATCTATTTGTCGATCAAAAATGGTTCAATATAGAAAAGTGCTCGTCTTGTACCTTTTGCTATGCCTCATTTTTCATTCCAAGCCACCATAAACTAAAAAACATTGTTACATCTCCCTTTTACAAAATAAAAAAAATAAAAATAAAAATTTAAAAATCTAAACTCATCCAAGCAACTAATTAATCTAATAAAAAACTAAACCAAACCTACTATTTATCTACTTCGTGAAAAGCATTGCTACAGAGTCTGATATTACAAGTTATTTCCTCATTTGTCTCCGTCACCAATTCTGTTGGAAAATTGGTTTTAATTAGTTGGTTTGACCAATTATTTTAGTGGATCACGTTAATTGGACAAAAAAATTCTTTGACCGATTGTGTTCTACTTCATGAGTAGATTAATATAATGTATTTATTTTTCCAAAATCAATTTAGGGTGAACGAGAAATTAAAGTGAAAAGATGATCATTTGAAGTTGAAATAAATAGAGAATAAAAATTGGTGGGAAATTGAAAAATGGTAATCCCACGTAGGAAAACTAGAAGAATAACCACTTTATATTGTTCAAATTTGGAATTTGGGTTTAGGCTCCAATGAGTACCAATAGTATTTAAAGGGAAGAGAACCTACGTGTTAATAGGTTGAGTCAAAGCCCATGCGCGCGTTACTGTCCGATATGCTTGGCTCGAGAACGGGCTGTGGGCTTAGGTTTAAAAATCTTTCCTGACTCTCTCTTACATAATATAATCATTCCATCGTGCATTATTCCATATTGTGCATATAAGTCCCGAATATTATTTTCGTGTATTTTAGTCCTCTAATTTTAAAGAAAAAAAATATTATTAGGTTTAACTGGTCTTGTAATTTAGAGTATTACTATGACAAGTCGAGATTGTTATATTTTGGAAGACGAGTGTCGAAAGATTGGCAGTACCAATGCGGGGTATTATCATCTTAAAGAGAAAAAATCGAACACTTGTCTCGATCATTATCATGTTATTTCGTTCATTTTTGCAAGTCGATATTCCGCTCATCTGTTTATTCATAAATTATTGCACAATAAATCATTATTTGCCAACAAATTACACTACCCAATACCCATCTGGTGGCCCTCGGAGTGTTAGACCCTTGGCTTTCACCATGTCATCACCTATTTGAGCTAATTAATCTCTCTATGTTCCAAATATGGTAGTTACAATAATATTGTTCTTCGTGATGTGGTAAGGACTTCAATCACATAATTAGCTACATCTCTGGATTCCAACTATTGAAATCAAGGATCTCGCATAGGAGAACCATTACTTCAAGTATATGAATAAAACGAGGTCTAATTTGAGTGGCAACAAACCGTATCCAATTCTTCAAAAAAAAAAAAACGTTTTTATTGGTATTAAGCTTGGTCATCCTCGACCAATATTCTTTGACGTGTCGTCACCTCATACATATCCTTCATTGTCACAATTCATAAACCAACATTCTCGAAATCACAACATTAAACTATGGTATGTAACTCAAGCATACCATCAATATTGGTTTGTTCCTCAAGGACAAATCACCACTTCATTTACATGCCTTCTCATACATCAATTAGACTCATAATCTAGATGATCGAACTTCAACCAATACCTTTTCTCATGTGATGCTCTTAACTTCTTTGAGCTTCTAGATATATCGATTGGCTTGTTTGAGCATTATGGGTTTTGATACCGTATTGGGTCTTGATTTTCTAGTGTAAAAGATTAACATAATTAAGAAAAGTAGTATCAACCCTTATATATTGGTTAGTGTTTTCATATCTAATTGATGTGGGATTTTCCCCAACATTTATCAGCTATAACGATAACCATCCCAAAACATACATTTGTTGATCCAAACTCATTGTTATACTCTCCAAAGCAACAACGTGCAATTGATTTTCATTTCATTCATCACGGAGTAGTAGCTAGACAGCTTTATTTGTCTCCCATATCAACAAGAAACCAAATTGTCGATCGCAAAATATTGTTACCAATGGAAACCCTATGATGCAATGCATGTAAGAAAACAATCCTCACAATCTCAAAATAACTAGTCAACCAAATCAAACTCCTTGATTCATACTTCTTCAAATATACCTCAACAACAAATTATGATTGTAATACAATTTAAAATTATGATTGTAATTCTATCTTATTTCCCTTTATCTTCTCCTATAATTTAGGTAAATTTTGTTGCAAAATCACTTTACCTTCTGTCATAGCTTAGGATAAGTTAATTAAAATTACATAATTTTCATTGATTCTCTAAATGCATTATGTGATCCATTATTCTACAATTCTCATTTTGTCTCAATATAATGGCAAGAAAACATGAGTAGATATGTGGGCCTGAGCCAGTTGATATAAAACGAATGTTTCCTTGAACAAAGAGATGATGGATTCATATAAAAAAATGTTGTCTTGCAGTTGATTTCTGACCAGCTAAATTAATGGATGAATAGAAAAATGAGTTGAAGAGTTGGATTACTAGCATATTCTGTCTTTTGGTTCCTTAGAGTGCCAAAAGCTAGAAGATTCATAGCCTATTATATTCTTTAGCTTAACTGGATTTGAGTGCTGCAGCATGTAAAAACAGCTTGGTAAAAGGACAACTACACCTGTACAAAAAACAATGGAAATTATTATAGATTTGTAAATTTATCGGGTTTGGCTACTCTACCGAAAAGGTCAAATTTCTTTAGATCTAGTAATGAGTCGAACTTTGGTCCGACCCCAAATTTATGAGAAAAAGGCTTACACAGATAGGCACAATTAATACATATACTGATATCAGAGATAGAGAGAGAGAAGAATATGAACAGTGGAAGATGAGAATTCTTGCTAAACTTTTACATATGCATATTTTGAAATCTGATACGTTTGAAGAATCTGAAGGAAAAATTAACCAATTTTCTGGGTTTTGTGTTGAAGAAATAGGCGAAAACCCTTCAGATAAAATTTTTCTTGATACACAGTTTAAATATATGTAGATCATGAATTCAAATCCACAGTTCTGATCCACAATTATTTCTTGATGAGTTGACTATATATCAAATTATTAGATCAACATTTTGTAACTAAATTACTCCCTCCTGTACAGAACATAACATTAATTTGAAACACAAACAGAAAGACAAAGAGCAAACAATTTCTTATTGAGTTTTAGGAATTGTCACAAACCACCTCAGATTCCACTTCTCTTCGATGAAAATTCCTGTGGCAGCTGCAGGCCGCACAAATAAGCGCGCCGCCTGTTCCTTCTTCACCGCTGGCCATGAATTCCCGGCAGCCGTCCACGGCATAGCCGCCGATGTTTGCTGCATGGTTTTTCTGACATTCCGCATACCTTACAGCCCTTGAAGAACCTCTTTTTGATCCATCTTTTCTGATCACAATCTGTGTCTTCTTCATATTCTTCAATACTGATAACCCTAAATTCTTTTTTTTTTTTAGTAAGATAATTTCTATAAGTGGAAAGACTGAATCAAAGGAGTTTTTCTTTTATTATTATTTTGAATGAGATAGAACCTAACCTAATTAACCCTAGCTGGTATATTTATTGGCAAATTTTCGCCTTTGTTTTGCTCTATTTCATAAAATTCTTTATTTTTATTTTACTTTTCAAATTCATTTTCAGCCGAATAGATCCATAGTTTTTATCCTATTCAACTATATATTTTATTCGCTTTTATCAAAATCTATTAAAAATCTTAAATCAAACCGATTTTCCACTTGAAAAGTAAAAGTATGATGGCCAGTGGCATTTGTATAATATTTAATCATTACTCTAGCAACCCAATTTTGATAGTTATTCAAGAATTTTCTGATTCGTGTTTAATCAATCTCCACTATGAAAACACCACATGAAAGTGGCATTAATTTTTATTCTTTGTAAGAAATTTTTTTTGAGGCAAGTTAGGTATGTGTTACCAATAAATTATATCAGAATTTCTATCTTGATAAAGCTGTACCTCGAGAGATTAGATTTTTAGTAGATATAAAAGATAAGATCTATCCATGTCCTTATAAGTCAAATTAAACAAGACTACATAAATTCAGACTAAACACTATTACTATCATACGACTTATAATATCTATATCTCAAATATTTTTCTTATACACATTTAATGGTAAGTCATAATGATATTTCCGTTTTCTTCTTTAACTAAAAAAGCATTGGGATTTAGATGGGAACTTTAGGACACATCTAAACAACGAGCCCATACTACGTCTATAGATAACATAAAGGATTACATAGAGGAGGGCGTACACAAACCCCGTATCTTACAAAAAGACTTGAAAATATAGTGTGAAATGAAATATATCTTGAACTACAAATGCCCAAACAAGTGCTAAAGCTATACAACTTTCAAGAGGCAAATCACTCCGAAACACTGGTTCACTGCTTCTTGCACCTAACATACAGAACTTATAACTGATCAAAATCTAAGACTCGAAACTTCGTCATGGGCTTGATTTGGACTAATTATACGCAAATGCTCTACCACGTGATCATCATTCGCCAGAAAGTCTATTACTGCGTACCTCCTTGTAAATGTGCAATCACCTTGCCTGAACTGATTTTCTAAGAAACTTAATTTCTTCCAGCAAATGCTAAGAGCTCGTTGTAGAGATTTTTTAAAAATCATTTTCAACCAACATTAAAAAATTATTTTTCACTTGAAAAAAATCCCTCCTGAACAAGCACTAAATATGCCACGGCCCTTGCATTGAGCGCAACCATTGAATCCAATTCATCTAAAAAAATTAATTATACTGATTTTGAATGATTTATCTACCCTTTTCCTCACGTTAAAAATGGACAATCATGGAATATTGAAGGGAAAGAATCATTGGAAATGATCTACCACCTGCCTTGAAGATATTTCCCGTTTCTTTGACAATTTAATTAATTAGGCCAATTACTCTTAATTTGATGGGAAAGCATTGCTTCAAAGGTGATTGATTTAGCTCTAGGATGGGATCTAATTCCACAATTTGTGGGGTCCTTAATGTTAAATAAAGTAGGTATTATATGTCCTAAAATCGTGTCAACAAGCTTTGTCCAATTTGTGAAGTTCCTCCATTACCAATGGCAATACTGTCTAATATTTATTTGAACTTGTATGCCTGGAGAATTACCCTTTCACTCTCGAATTAATTATTGGGTTGTGCTATGAGTATATAATTGTACCACATATGGGTGTCCATAATTGACACACAGCACCCCCTATTGGTGGGGCGCTTGTTGCTGTCGGACCTCCCACCAATAGGGGGCGTCAGTGTCCATTATAGACATCCCTATGTGTATAATTATGTATCCATAACATTTTTCTTAATCATTTTGGCGTTGGTAAGTAGAATTGAATAGTACACACAATATTAATGGAAAAAAAGGGTAAATTCTTGTTCTTTATAGTTCTATTAATATAATTAAGAGGGTCTTTAATGTTGATTGGTTCTCCATTTTTTTCTTTTAGCTCATAGGTCTTTCAATTTTTAATTTTCATCATAAAGTACTTAAGAACGGTCCTGTCCAAAACAAGTATTGGTAGCTATACATTTAGAACATTTATATGTGTATTTGATTGCAAGTATGAAATTTGAAAATAAAATAAAATATAGAAATTATTAATTAAATGCGTTTAATTGATTTAGTTTTCAACGTAGAAAATATTATATTTATCCATTTTTTTTATTGGTACATAGATGAGAGAGTGGATAGATGAAAGAGAGAATGAATTATCTGGAAAATAAAAATTACCATCTCTAAAGAAAATGTTTTTTTTTTTATTTTGAATAAAATATGATCACATAACCAAAAGTTTGAAAATATTTTCTATAAAGAATATTGTCAATCAAACACACCAAAAGTGAGAATTTGGATGGAAAAATCACATTTTTCATGGAAAATAAAGTCAATCAAACACACTCTAAGGCCATGTTTGATTGCAACGAATTTCATAAAAAATATCACATTCGAGAAAAACGGATTCCACTTTGGCTGTTTGATTGCAAGTAGAAATGGAAATTGAATTTCAAGATACAACCACTTTAAGCTGCATTTTCTTTATTTTCATGGAAAACGAATTCATATGGGTTTGGTGAGTTTTTATTTTCTAACTAATATGTAATTGAAATTTCTTTACACATTTAACTATCAAATGGACCCTAAGTGGTTTTTAATGGAATTTGTTATCAAGATTTGTCTTCTATCTTAAAATGTCAACCTTATTACGAGGAGTAACCCAAATAATTATAGATTGGTACATATTTTTATCTTTATTTAAAGTGAGATTTTATCCCTTAACATGCCCTCACAAAATGATGACTCGTTTGAGCAAATAAATCTTGTGCCACTCCTTTTAACGATGTTGACTTTTTAAGATGGAATCCAAAATCTTAACATAAAATCAAAGTGCATTAAGCTCCAATGAACAATTCGATCCAATTAAGATTCAAAAAATGATCATACAGATTTCAAGATTAGTTTACTCAAATAAGTCATCATCTTGACGGAGTATGTTAATGGATGTAATCTGATATCTAGAAAGATAAAAATATAGACTAATTTATAAGAATTTGGACTACTCCTCTTAATGAGGGTGACGATTTAAGATATAATCTCAAATATTAATATTTGTTGGTAAGAAGGCACATGTGCTTTCATTTCATATTAGCCGAAATAGATCAAGAAGAAAATATTTAAAAAATGATTAAGTTGCAAATGTTAAATATATTAGTTGTTTGGTAGATTAGTCTTTTACTATCTACTAACAAGACTATTAAAAACTTATTGTTCTTGTATTTTCATTATGCAATTAATCAAAAAACTTTAACCTATTTTTTTCCTCTCTCTACATATTTTGTTTATTGATTTAATATGTTATCAGAGCCATCATCTCATGAAATTCGTTGATCTTATTGAAGAATGTTATATTTTCATTCGACAATTGTATAGTTTATCTTTATTTTTATTTTCATTTTTTTTTTTTTTTTGCTTCAGCTAGCTTCCATTTGTTTCTGATTTGATTCACATCTCTGTATTTCGTTTTTCATATTGGTAGTTATTCGTTTATTTCACAATGGCCGAAAGTTGGGATGATTCTCTTCAGTCTATATGCAGTTAAAGGGAAGAATAATTCTTATTGGAGTTATGTAAAGGGGAAAAATTTGAAGGACAAAACGATGTGGGATTACGTTTCGGCCACATGTGTTAGAACTAAAGATGATAAAGTTATCAACTATAAAGAATTGTTAGATTTCCGATAATTTGAATATTATTTCTTGGGATAATAATTATGTTGTGTAGTTGATAGGCTTACAATTGGCTAAGTGTGATACTGTTAAGGTAGTTTGGGAGCATCTGGCAACATTTTACCTATAGTCTAATTTTGTAAAACAATATTAGTTAAAGATTGATATTCATACACATCCACCCTTCAACAAAAGATTATGAGTGTTTAAGAGTTTCACTCTACTGTGATAGACCTCTGGGATCAATTGGTACTCACAAGATTCACATATTTATAGGCATTTGCCTTTTATATTGCCTGAAGAGAAGAACAACGATCGGTATAATGGCCATAAGTGATAATTTTGAGAGACTTTGTGGGACTATCTTGCATCCCAGTCCTCTTTCTTCTATTGATTCAGTGGTTAGTGAACTGTTAGTTGAGGAGAGACTCCTTAAATCTCACGTAAAAAATAGAATTGCTCCACCATTCACTCCATCTATCTTCACAACACCCTAGAGATCGCATGCCAATAACCAAAGTAGATTTCCTTCGACTATTTCTCATGATGCATGACGTTTTACTAAGCATGTGATTCATTGGAAAGGACAACGTTCTCAATTGTTAAGTAGGACCAAATAGAAGTGGTGGCCCCAACAACAACAACAACAACAATGACAAGTCCCTTCATCGTGAAAATTTGAAAACCAGCCACCTAACCTAACACTATAATGGCTGCACCATTAATCGATCCATTTATGTTGGAACAGTTTCAAAAGTTCTTTACAACAAAGTCACATGCAATGCAATATCCACCTCTCATATAGGTTTGTAATCATATAGTTCTTCAAGTATACCATCCTCTTTGTAGGTTTTAGATTATGGCACCAGCCATCCTATGTCACCTAATTTGTCATATTTTATTTTATTATGTCCAAAGTCTTTTCTAACAATCATTACTTCTGATGGTAATCTTATGCCTATAGAAGGTGTTGTTTCATTGATGCGCATTGTTTGTCTCTCCATGATGTCTACAGTGTTTCTAGTCTTACTTTAAATCTTGTTTCTATTAGTCAATTATGTAAATCTGGATATTTAGTCTCTTTTTTTCTTCCACTTGTTATGTGTAGGACTTGTAATCCGAAAAGATGATTAGGAACGGCTACAAGCAAAGGGGACACTATGTTTTATATCGACTTAAATTACCAAAAATTGTAACTTTCAGTGTTGACTTGTCCTTTCATTTGAGTCGTTCTTTTTTTTATTTTTTTTATTTATGACATTCTCTTATTGGTCATATTTCAACATCTCGTTCACATTTTTTAATTTCTACGAGAGTGGTAGGAAATTTGAAAACTCATGATATTTTTTATTGTAATGGTTGTAAATTGACAAATTTTTCTACGTTTCCTTTTAATAGAAATATCTCAACTTTTGTTGTCCCATTTGAACTTGTTCATTCTAGTATATGAGGATCCTATTCCATTACCACTAAAGGTGGTTCACGATATTATATCTCTTTTATTTATGATTACATTCGTTATTGTTGAATATTTCTTTTAAATGTCACTAACTTTTTACTATTTTTAGTGTGTTTCGAACACGTGTGAAAATTCAAAAATTGGCTATTATCAAATATTTTCAATGTGATTTGGATGGAGAGTATATCTCTAATGCTTTTTATAATTTGCTTGCTTTGATGGAACCATTCATTAAACTGCTTGTACAGATACTTTCGAACTGAATGGTTTTGTCGAAAGAAAACATAGACATCTTAAGATTTCTCGTTCTTTTTTATTTTCTATTTCCATTAGTGAATTTTGGGGAAAAGCGATTCTCACTGGTTCTCATTTGAATAATGGGATCTCAATATCACACAATTCAGGTTTTTCTCATTTTTAGAAGTTTTATGGACATGCTTCTAACTATTTTTCCTTGCGTGTCTTTGATTCTACATGTTTTGTCTTTCAATCTTATGTCAAGTTTATTAAATTATCCTCTAGATCTAGTAATTGTGTCTTTCTAGACTTTAGTGCAGGGTAAAAGGGATATCATTATTTTGATCCAACTAGTCAAAAACTATGTCTCACTTCATGTTTTGTTTCTTAAACGTATACCTTCCTTTTCTATTCCTATTAATTCTCATAATATGACTAAATCTGATCTTATTCACATTGATCTATTCGCTCTTGATACTAATATTATCACACCCAGTGTTCCATACTCGTCAACTTCCACTTCAAATCATGATTCTTGTAGATTTTGTACTGATGATTCTACAGATACTCGTACTTTGGTTCCCAATACACCAGTTGTTAACTCTCATCCTATGACTGCCCAATCACCTCATAATACCACTACTCCTCCTTTTTACCCTATGCATACTTATAACTCCACTAAATTACTAGATTTTACTTATTCTTGTTACTCTATTTCTTTTGTTTTCTTTTTAGCTTCTGTTCATTGTCTTTCTGGGCTTTTGTTCTATAGCGAGGCCGTTTTTTACCCACTTTGGTAGAAAGTTACGGCTGAGGAACTTACTACTCTTTATTGTACACACACTTGGGACTTGGGTATCTCTACTTTAGAAAAATGAGCAATTTGCTCTCGTTGGGTCATAAAATTAAAATCAAGCCAGAAGGATTTATTGAAAGATACAAAGCTCGATTAGTTGCTAAAGGATACTCTCATGAGTATGGTATGGATTATAAGGAGACTTTTACACATGCTATAAAAATTACTACACCTTGCACCTTTATTGTAGTTGCCTCTATTCATTGATGGACTATATCTTAGATGCGTGTTAAATGCCTTCTTGAATGAAGATCTACAGAAAGAAGTCTACAAAATTCTCTCTCATGGTTTTTCTCATCAACCTCGTGTAGTTCGTAAACTCTAAAAAACATTTTAAGGTCTCTAATAGGCACTTCGAACTTGTTTTGAGAAGTTTTCCATTGTGATGAATTCACTTTGTTTTCATCCTATTGATCATGATTCAACTTTATTTCACAGGTGTACAACGGCCGATTGTGTTTTGCTCGCTTTATATATTGATGACATAATTATTACCGGTAATATTGATGAGATTGTAGCACTAAAGTCAAAGTTAGCTCGTTTTATAATGAAAGATTTAGGTTCACTCCGCTACTTTCTGGTATTGAAGTTGCATCCTCTTTGAAAGGTTACAATCTTTCTCAGTCTAAGTACATAACTGATATATTTGAGCGTGTTCGTCTTACTGATAATAAAACCGTTGATACACATCTTGAGCTTAATGCTTGATATTCTACTTCTGATGGTTCTCCATTGCCAATTCCTAATTTATATAATACTATTGTTGGTGGCTTGGTTTATCTCCCCATTACTCGTCCAAAATATTGTACATATTGTTCATACAGTTAGTTAGCTTGTTACCTCGTCTACTACAATTAATTAGGCTGTTGTTCCTCACATTTTGAGATATTTTCGGGCACTCAGTTTAAAGTCTTTTACTTTCCTCTACTTCATCATTGAAGTTGCAAGAATATTTTAATGTTGATTGGACTAATGATCCTACATATCGTCGATCTATCACTGGCTTCTGTATCTTTCTTGGCAATTTCCTTATTTCTTGGAACAGCAAAAGCAAGATATTGTTTCTGGATCTTCTACAGGAGCAGAGCATCGTGTCATAACTTTTACTACTTATGACTTATGAGATAGTTTGATTATGTTGGTTGCGCTTGCAAATTTGGATATATTTTTTCATCGTCCAACTTCATTGTATAGCATCATAAGAGTGCTTGATTATGCACAAATTAGTATTCCATAAGAGAACCAAACATATTGAAATTGATTGTCATGTTACTCGACTTCATCATCAACTTAGAACTATCATGTTACCTTTTTGTTTATTCCTCCTGCAAATTGCTAACTTGTTTATAAAGTCACCAATCACTTCGCTTTTTTTTTTTATTATTGGGGAAACTCTCGATGCTTCTTGCAACATTAGCAATAGTTTGAGGGTGATGTTAAATATATTATTGTTTATATTAAAGGCAGATTAATCTTTTTACTTATCAACTAGCAAGACTATTTAAAACTTATTTTTCCTGTATTTTCGTTAAACGATTAATCACGAAATCCTAGCCTCTTTTCTTTTTCTTTTTCTTTTTTCTATGTTTTGTTCAATGATTTAATAGCAATGACCTCAAAAGTTGGGCTCTAAAAATATTTGTTTATTTTCAAAACCCACGTTTGTGTAATTGTTATAGGCATAAAAGGTCAAACGAGTAAATTATTTTCGATTGAGGAGAATACCATCATATTTAACCAATTAATTCCATTACCGTGAGAGTAAATTAATGTTTGTCCAGCTGTTCATAGAAAATCCATAAATTATGGTGCCTGATGTTTTGTTTAATTTTATTAGGTGAACATTGTCACGCATCCTTATTTTGGATTCCATAAATGCAAATAATAATGTTATAATGTTCACATGAAACGCAAAGCCATGAAAGCATGAGATGATATGAATATGGCAGCAAATATTTTTTTCTAGACTGGGCTACCTCGCAAATTCATTTAACGTTTTTATAGTTATTATGTGCAACATGTTTTTGAAAATAACGCCATCTCTTTTTGAACTGTGGTTTTCTTTTTGAGTGATGTATGTCACGCGTCCACTTCACATTGAGTCCTTATCCACGCCACATGGAGGCCACTGAAGGGAGACGTACGAATGGAAGAGTCAATCTAAAGAATCTCATTGAGATGAGATAGGAGATTGATTGAGCTGAGCCTCGAGGCCTCGTAGATTTAAACAACCTACCCACACTAACAACATGTTTGGGAGTGTTTTATAGCTTATAATTTATATGTTAGTTAAATAATATTTTTAGCTACACATTCTAGGATTCACAACTCTTATTTCTTTTTATCCAAACATTCCCTATGACTCACTCCTTATTATCTACCAAAAGCTATACCACACACTAAGTCCTAACCTTCGGCTGGAGTGCACTGTTTGGAATTGGTTTTAGAGCCAACCTTTGATTCTCGAATAATCAATATTTGTTTTCCAAGTGTTGGAGAATCTAAGAAAATTTGATTATAAAAAAATGCTTACCGTACGACGGTAGATTTGAGAGGGTTTATTAACACAAAATATCTCTACGTTTGATCTTTAGTGTGCAAAACGTCACTATGTTTCAATTTTTTGCATTTTCACCTCTATTCTCATGTTTTATTATGGAAATCGTCCTTCTATCTATCTGCTGTTAATTCCACTGTTACATGTACACTTGGACTCGGCTTTATTTTAAAATTATAAGGACAAAATGGTTTGATCAATTCAAGTGAGAGAGAGAGAGAGAGAGTGAGTGTGTGTGTGTGTGTCTTCTTCCCACCATAAAAGGTTATTCACTAGTAAAAAAGAAAGGAAAAATGAAGAAGAAATTAAGAGTAATATATTACGAAACTCTGAAATGACAACAAGCATGAAAATTAATCAAACAATTAAAGCAAAATTAAGTTTTTGAATCTGAAATGTTGCATGTAAAATCGTAATTCAAAAATGGCAGCGCATTTATTGTTTGAAATCCATTGTTCATCATCACCCAGGCTGATACATTTTCCATTTTCTAATTGTCTACATTTCAAAGGATTTTGCGTAAAACATCCCTACGTTTTGAAGGTTTTGCGAAAAAGTCCCTACGTTGAATTTTGCGCAAAACGTCCTTACATTTCGTGTCTATATGAAAACCGTTCCTATCTTATCTTGTAAACATGTTGTCCAATACAACAACTTAGCGCACTGATCAATCACAGTAACTCAACGCGTTGTTCAAATTACAATTTAAAGATAGCAAAATCAAATTCATAAATTGAAACATCAATAAATACAA
>CAIGRB010171691.1:3890-18909 GCA_903798255.1 Fraxinus quadrangulata | reverse complement strand
AAAAAAAAAGTGAGAGAAATTACTTTGCATACGATAGCTCACGACGATATGTCCATAATGAAATATGGAAATACGAGTGAAAATGTAAAAATTTGAAATGTATGGACATTTTGCATACTAAAAATCAAATATAGAGACGTTTTGTGTCAATAAGCCATTTGAGAAGCAATAAACTGGTAACTTTTCAGATTTTGTTTTTAACTTCGCTAATTATCAACAATCAAAATACCCATTTAATCCTAGTTAATTAAATTAATTCCTTTTCTATTATACTTTTATTTTGTAATTTTAAAAATTTTGAGATTATAATTAAAAATTTCATTTTAATATAGTCTTAGCAAAATATTTGATAATATTAATAAAAGTAAAAGTAATATTATTTCCTAATAACTAAGGTATATGTGACACGAGAGGCCATCCGCTCAAGATGTTAGATGTCTTATTGCACTAAAAAGGAAATATGATTGACAAGATGGGACAAAGCAAAACAAATAAATTCGCACCTCCTAATAATTACTATTAAAATTTTAAATTCTTTCCTCTTTAACATAATGAATAAAATAATTTAGTTGAAGTGTAACGATCATTTGTCTAAAATGCATATATCCCATAAAAGATCACATTCTTCTTATCCAGCAAAACATGGATAGAAAGTGTAAACGGTCATTGTATTGTCCCTTGACATAACGATCATAAATTCTAAAGAATGTTCTGATATGCAAGTTAGATAATAGTCACGGTTTGGTATCGATTAAAATCTAGCTTTTAATTTAAGTTAAAGTCAATAATTAATTTTAAGAACTTATTTTATGAATCTCACGACTTTTTAACCACACATTTCATCAATTTTTATGAAAATTTATTAAAAATTTAATTTTAATCTTTACCAAATAAAAACATAAATAGGCAGAGAAGTCATAAAAAAATGTTGACGACATAATTTTAAGATGAAAGACGCAGGTTCTAGATAGAGTTCTATTTCCCATCATACCTATGGTAAATGAGCTTGACAATCAAAGTGACAGAAAATTTGACTCACGATCCAATTAAATAATGGAGTGTAAATGGATACCGTGCAGGTCAAATCAGGTGTCATACGAAGTGTTAGAACCAACAGGATGAGTAAAACCCGGAAATTATCACAAAAAAGTTGATACAAAATTTGATAATTTTATATTATCCATAGAATCTACCATTTTATGATGCCTCTATGATTGTTATTTTTTCAAATGCTTGCACATATATGGTAACGTCTAATCTAAAATAAACTGTCTCCAATATATGTGTGCGAGTTTTGTTTTTCACCAGTTTAAGCTCAAATAAAAATAAAATAAGTTGACTTTTGAATTTAATTTGATTTAGTAAAGTTTTTAGGCAAAACTGTTCGAGTAGGGATGTAATCATTGAAGGATAATGCAATAAGATCTCTTTACAATGATATATTTATAGAAATAATTTCTATGTAGTCATTAAATTATTTTGATCATAACCTAGATAATCTATTAATTAGAATAAACTCCACATCATAATAAAATGAAGTAAAATATATATCTAAAATTATTTATGAGAATGCAATTTTTTATACTTTGAAGATGGCTTTGCATATTCTCAATCCTATCTAGATGCATGCATGTACTAGTTATTGAGAAACAATATCTATATCTTTTATTAATTAGTAATGCTACATAGTACCATCGATATCACGACATTAGTTTATATGGCTGCAAGTGATATCTAGCATTACTGTTATTATAACATTAGTTTATATGACATTATGTGATAGATTCAATAAAAAATAAAATTAAATAACTCATTTAATTATATCTCTTATTTAATGTCATATAATGCTACCTAAATTAGTACTATAAAATCAAATGTGCTAAATAGCATTACTGTTTCCCCAATTTTAAGATGTTTAATCAGTTAATGACACTTTCATACTCCCTAGAATGGTGCTAAGCACCTGTGATGCTATATATCACTACTCTTAATTAATGGCAATACATTTGTACCTAAGGGTAACGCAACTTATATAGGAACACTGTGGGTATATTGTTATATGCAGAAATTTTTATGGTTCGCTTGATGCTGCGTCATCAAAAAAAGAGATCACATCGCATGCTCATGTAATGGAATGAATATGTATGTCTAAACATCGAGGCTTACTGGAACAAAAGAACGCTTCGATCAATTAGGCTTGCTTGAGGGTAATGCAACTTAAATAGGAACATCGTGGGTATATTGTTACATAGAGAAATTATTATGGTTCGTTTGATGTCACGTCAATCACAAAAGGTGGTCACACTGCACATCCATGTGTCATGGAATGTACATATATTCCTCATTCATCAAGGCTTGCTTGAACAAAGAACTCCTCAATCAGTGAAGCTTGTTAACCAAAAGAATTTGTAGGACTCTAGCATTTGACTAAAAACATTATTAAAAATTTAAGGGCCTCAGATAACCTTGGACGTAGATATGATTCATCTCGATTTGAATTCTAACAAATCAACATTGATGTTAGTGAATCATGCCTTCGCGTGAAAACGAAATATTCTTGGACGAATGTCTCAAAAGGACAATTGTCAATAAGTTTTTAAAATGAGAACTTAAATAGTTATTTTCAATAAAAATAATGAAGAATGTTAAATCACGAAAATGACTAAAAATGCATCATCAATTTCTTATAAATAGATTACTGCACAATAAAAAAAAACGGAAGCTATCTATCTCGAATACAAAAAATTGGATTTGAAATACTAAAATTTCAAGAGAAAAAACTCTTGAGAAACTGACACAGTGATAAGGCCGGGGACTTGATGGACAGAAATCCGATCATATTATATTTAGTAGTCAACTAATAACTTTGGAATTTTTTTATTGTATGGTGACTTTGCTTGTAATTTTGTTGTATTTCAAATGTGCTCGAAGATCAGCAGATCTAGGATTAATTAGTTTGGTGGATTGGCAAAACTTTTGTTAGAGGATTCAAAAGTATGAGAAGAATGAAAAGACAAAAGTGGAGACATAATGAGGACTTCAATATGCCTATATATAACACAAAACATTAATTTCAAAAATATTATCTAAAAGATAACAAAAATTAACCAAACGTACAATACAAATACCTTAGCCCTTGTTTATGGCGATTATTTCGAAAAAAAAAATGATATTTTGAATAGTTATTTTTTTGGAAAATATATGGTTAAAAAATAGGAAAAATTTTTGAGTTATGTACAAAATATTTTATTGTGTGAATATGTGGTTAAAAATGAGTACAAAAATTAAAGGATTTTGGAATAATGGTTGTCATTAGGGGTTACAAAAATTCTACTCTTGTCATACCTTGCAATTCCACATATGATAAAACTTTTCAACAAAACCTTTGTACAATATCAAGAGCAACCTCTCTCTAAATATAGATGATCATGGAGTTTGATAAAGATAATATCCATTTTATATGGAAGCGGCATCTTGATGAGTTGCATCCCTGAAAAGAGCTCGTTCTGTTGTAGAAACTGAAAGAGTCAATACTAAACGAATCAACCTATTAATCAATAAATAATGACGACTTCTTCGTTCCAACCAACATTCGAAATAACCTAGGAAGAGAATCAAAATTTGTAAAACTTGAGTTACGAATTACATCACACTTGTAATGATCCAATTGTCTCCTGAAATCGTTTATATCTTTTTTTTGTAAAATCTAGGCCTGAATAAAAAAGCTGCCAACTCGTTCACCCAAATCAAAATCACAATTTTGAAACTGTTGATTTGGTTTCATGTGGTTTGGGTTTTAATCGTTTCAAAATTGAACCAAGCTGTTTGAAAATGGTTCAGTTTAGGTTGCGAAAGTTAAAAACCTCTTGAAACCAAAACGAATCATTCTCCCAATTTTATAAAAGGAGAATTATTTTTTTTATCCAAGATATACTATTTCTTAGATCAATTTATAATTCAACAAAATTACTTGTTAGTAGACTTTTATTAACAATTTAGGAAAATAATAATTTATTTATGATAATATTTCCCTTATCTAAACAATGAAATTGCAAGTTTAGTTTTATGGTTGAACTTTTTGTGTTATTATTATTATTTTATTTTTTTTAGTTTCTATTGAGACGAATAATTTACGTTTAGAAGATTTCAATTTTAAGTGTTATAGTGAAATTTCAAATTACTATTTATGTTTAACTTGTTTGAAAGAAATTATTTTTATGTAGATAAAATATTTTTTATAATAAAATCAAACCGCAAAAAATGATTTAGTTTGGAAAATGAAATGTTTTGGTTTGGTTAGGTATATTTCCAAACCGTTTAAAATGTTTGGCTTGAAAATATTTCAAAAGTTGCCAAAATCAAAATGTGGTCATCCCTAATAAAATTCAGATGATAAAATTTCCCGGCAAAAGAATATATAGCATATATAGAGAATGACTGGAATGAATTAATTCCAACTGAAAATGTGTCACAACATTGAATATATGAAAGTGATAGTAGTACGAGAAAGTATATGCATCAAACACTACATTTTCTATATAGGACTAGGACTAGGACTAGGACTAGGACCTATATACACTCAAGGCTATGTTTTTTTTATTGTTGTCAAATTTCAAGTGGCTCGAAAGGGTACAAATCTATTTAATATAGAAAGAGTAAGCAACAAGGTCAAACCCACAAGAACTGCAAAAAAGATCAATAGTAACCAAATTAAGTACAGTTTAGCCTAGTTGAGAAAAAGAATCAAATTTGTTAAAATAATTGAAACTAAAGAAACTAACACTAACTAATTAGAACGATGATTCGAGTATTTAAATTACAAAGGTTTTAATATTTGTCCAATTATTCATTAATCCTCCAAATCAAATGAAAACTAGAAACAAATCTATTGTCATCTCGGAGATTCATCAATTAAGTTAAAGCAAAGAAAATCTAAGTTAGATCCTTCGTCGCTTCGTTATGCAGAACAGAGAGAATAAAAGGTTACATCCTAAGCATTTTTGGTGTCCGTATTGGAGATGATGATGATGATGATGATAATAATAATGAAGAATCAAAAGAAATCAAATAACAATTCAAACGCCAAGCACAGATTAATTAAACGAACTTATACCTATCAAAAAGATGTGATATTAAATATGAAAGAAAATCAACTTAAAGTATTCCAAAGAAATAACCATATACCGATCTATGTTAGGTTTTATTGTAATTGGCAAGTCTGTGAACAAAAAAAACTAAATTAATATAATGTAAAAATCAAAAAGTAAGGTGCAATTTGTATAAATTGAGTTGTATAGGTTCTAGGGTTCGAATATGAGAAAATGAGGAAAACGACGCCACAATTTCGCTAGCTCATTGCCATGTCTTCGCTCGAACAGCAGAAACAAAAACATCATCACTCGAGCGACAATCTGTTGCTCGCTTGTCGCTAAATTGTCGCTCGAGCAGAAGTGTCATCCGAAGAGTTTTAATTCGCATTTTTAAGACTTTTTATCCGACTCATTCAACCCTAAACCTACAGTATAAATACCAGCACGCTTCTAAGCGTTTTTTTTTCTAAGGTTGAACATTAAGAAAACACATATTGCTTCATATCTAATTTATCAAATTCATCCATCGCTTTCAACCTTTGTAGTTCGATTTGTTCGTGGCGATGAAAACATCAAATCCACTTAATCCAAATACCAAATTGTTTACTTCCTAAACATCTATCAGAGTTCGAAGAGCAAGAGAAGGTGACTGGAGTTTCAGTTGTTGTTGGAGAACGCAGAGTTTTTCGTTGATCCACAGAGATAGACGAATTCATAAAATCGAGAGTTGGTGCATGGGCACGCAATCCAAGAGTGATTTGAAAATTACAGTCGAGAGTTGGTGTAGGGGCATGCAATCCAGGAGGGCCGTAGAAAGTGCAGTCAGGATGTCAGAAAATGCTAGTCGTAGTCGTGTCTGACGGACTGTAAGTTTAAATTCGTTTATAGTGAATTTTTTTACAGTAAAGTGTTCGGAGTTTTTACCCAATTGGGGTTTCTCCGTGATCATTCTGTACATTATTTACTGTTTTTATATAACTGCGACAATTCAACATAGGAAAATTGAATTAATTGATTAACCATTTAGAGATAATTAAAAGTGACTTGTTATTATTTAATTATTAGTTTTTTTAATTCTGTATAATTACATATTCACCCCCTCTAGGTGTAATTTGGGTCGAACCTCGTAATTTCAATTGGTATCAGAGCCATATTTCGATTCCTGACCAATAAATTAATTTAGAAGAGTCAGTGTGCCTCCATTTTTCGACGAAAACAACTATGCATACTAGAAAGTTCGAATGAGAGCATTTTTTAAAGCATTAGATGAGCATATTTGGATTAGTGTATAAAATAGTTGGACTGCGCCTTCATCTACTGTTGCGGGTGTAGTTACACCCACCGATATTTCTCTTTGGACCAAATATAAAGTAGCTGAATGCAACTGTAATAGTAAAGGGCTTCATGCCCTGTTTATCTATGTATTTGCAGAAGAGTTTAGGAGAGTATTGATGTGTGATGGTGCGAGAAAAGTTTGGGATATTTTACATATCAATCACGAGGAAACCAAAACTGTTAAGAACTCTAAACTGCATATGTTAATCTCTAGGTTTGAAGAAATTCGAATGAAGAACGATGAATCGTTTAATGAATTCTATGCAAAACTTAATGACATAATAAACTCCAGCTTCAACCTAGATGAGAAGATCCCCGAGTCCAAAATAGTTCGAAAAAATCTTTAGATCCTTACGTGAGAAATTTAGACCCGAGATTACAGTTATTGAAGAAAGTAAGGATTTAGATACTATTAAAATAGAGGAACTTGTAGGATCGTTTCAAACATATGAACTCACCATATCTCAATCAAAGAAGGTTAAATCCATAGCCATGAACACCATTAAAAAAGAAAAGAGTGAGTCTACCGACGTTAAGACCCTTATGGATGACAAAATAGTTTATTTCGTTAAGAAATTTTAGAAAGCGATGAGGAATAGGAGAAAACCTTAAGAAATGAAAAATGATGTCCCTAGTAAATTCCCGAAAGAAAAGCATGATAAGAATAATCATATGACTTATAGTAAGAAAATCCAGTCAGTTAGATGCCATGAGTATCAGGATTTTAGTCACTATAGGAATGCATGTCTTAACATTAAGAATAATTTGAATAAAGAAAAGGGTAAGGTATTATAGTGTTCAGAGTGATACCTCTGGCGGTGAGGATGAACAAAACTTTATAGCTTTAACTTTTATAGCTAAGATTGAATTTGATAAGGAAAGTGAAAATGTGGAGAATGATGAATATAGTGAGACCTCTTATGAAAACTCTGAGGATGAGACCGATATTCATGAGTCTTATCGACAATTGTTTGAGAAGAGTCTTAAAATTAAGAAAGTCAATAAAGTCATACTAAAAAAGGTTATTTAACTTGAGAGAGAGAGAGAGAGAGATTTATAACTGACCTTCAGGACTCTACCAAAAATTTGGATGAGTTGAAACTTGTTAATGAGAACTTGGAAGTTAAAGTTAAATCCTTAACAAGTGACCTAGAAAAATCTAATGCTCAACTTCATTCCTTCATGAGTGGTACTCAAAAACTTGATAATCTGTTAGGGATGAACAAGTCTGCTGGAATTAGGCATAGTCTATGATACGTTCAAAATGATAATACTACTGTTAGTACATCCAAGATCACGTTTGTCTCAACCACCAACAAAGTTAGGAATACTGCTAATCCTGAATCTAAGGGCAAAATTGTTTTAGGATCGAAGCCTACTAGATAATGTAGGACCGATCGTCCTATAAATTAACAACAACCGTCGCATAGGTTTGAATACCTGTCATAATTATGGTGCATTGGAACATAAAAGACCTAGTTTTCATAAACTTGATACTAGAAGTAGAAGTCAGGATATCTCGAGCAAGGTTAACTTCCTCGCCAATCAGGTTAGCCACTTAACTGAGATGATGACTCAACTGAGTAGGATTACATCTACTTCTAAGAATGTTGGGATTAAGAAAAATGATCTTCCTATGTCTAATGAACAATTGAATTCGTATATTACCCACGTTGCACTTAAAGCTCAAATAAGTCTATGTGGTATCTTGATAGTGCATGTTTTAGACTTATGTGTGGTAATAAAGCATTGGTCTCTACTCTTGATGATTTGAATGGTGGTATGATTACTTTTGGAGATGAGGATATTGTACATATCCTAGGTAAAGGTACCGTTAATATATATGGATGACCTGTTATCTTAGATGTTCTTTATGTGAAAGGTTTAAAGTCCAACTTATTCAACATTAGTCAAATACGTGATGCTGATTTTGAGGCTAGTTTTGTCCAAAAAAAGGTACTCTATGTATGATTCTACTAGTAACATTGTCCTCGAAAGTGTAAGAATTTCTGACAATTGTTATGGAGTTTTTCCTAATTCTAACTATGTGTCTAGCAATGTCAAAATTGATGTGACTGAACTGTGGCATCAACGTCTTAGTTATATGAACTATAAGAGTTTGTCTAAACTAGCTAAGAATGAACTTATTAATGGTTTACCTATGTTTGAAAAAAATTGAAAACACTATATGTGGATCATCTCAACAAGGTAATCGGTTTAGAGTAAATCATAAACAAACTTCTAAAATCTTGACAAACAAGCTGCTAGAATTACTCCATATGGACTTAGTGAGACCATCTAAGATCGATAGTAGTCTTGATGGTAAACGTTATATTTTGGTTGTGGTGGATGATTTCTCCCGATATACATGGATTGAGCTGTTGAGAGAAAAATCTAAGGTATTCAGTCTTGTCATATCATTGTGCAAAAGATTTAGAAATGAGAAAGATTTCACCATAACTAGAATTCGTAGTGATCATGGGAAAGAGTTTGAAAACTCTAATATTGAGAACTTTTTCCTGGAGGAGGGAATCCAGCATGAGTTCTCCTCGCCGATCACTTCATAACAAAATGGAGTAGTTGAGAGGAAAAATAGTGTGCTTCAAGAAATGGCTAGAGTCGTACTTCATGGTAAGGGACTAGCTATACTTTTCTAGGGTGAAGCCATCAACACTACGTGTCACATGGTGAACAGGGTTTACCTTAGACCTAAAACTGATAAGATATAATATGAGATCTGGATGGGTAAAAGGCCTAACATCAAATACTTTCGTGTGTTTGGTAACAATTGCTTTATTCTAAGAGATAGAGAGAATTTGGGTAAGTTTGACTCCAAGAGTGATGAGGGAATTTTTCTAGGAGGGCTGTAGAAATTGCAATCAGGAGGTTAGAAAGTACTATTGGTAGTCGTGTCTAATGGACTGTAAGTTTAAATTCGTTTATAATGAATTTTTAATTGGCAAAGTGCCCATAGTTTTTACCCAGTTGTGGTTTCTCCGTGATCATTTTGTGCATTATTTACTATTTTCATATAACTGCGGCAGTTCAACATAGGGAAATTGAATTGATTGATTAATCATCTAGAGATAATTAGAAGTGACTTGTTGCTATTTAATTTTTTTTTTAATTCGGGTCTAACCTCGTAATTTCACTTTATCTTTGTTCAAGAAAATTAGAAGAACATACTAAAGTAAAAACAAGAGTATAAGTAAAACCCGACATCGACAAAAGAGGAAGCCTTGAATCATGTCTTCCTTCTTAGCCCTAAATGAATGTTTAAACTCAAAATGATTAAGTAAAACTTGCAGAAAATTAAAGATTGAACATAAGAAATTTTTTCACCCACTAACGAGATGTTCACATTCTTTTAAATGCTACTCAATCGTTGAGCATCTACAAAGTATATTAGGCTTTGATACTAAAAATCGAATCAAGAATGTTCAATACAAATGTATGAAGAAATCACATATTTCCTCAATCTCTGTAGCTTAAAAAATTACCAAAATTATTCATCACTGTAAATAGATGAGTACTCATAACAACATGGGACTTCACCTCTTCATCATAGTTGCATCTATCATTGGAGGCCTCATCCCAACAACATGGGGCTTCTTCTTAGCATCACAATTACTTCTATTTTCAGAGGCCTCATCCTAACAACATGGGACTTCGCCTTTGCATCACAACTGCATGTATATTCAAATGCCTAATCACAACAACATGCGACTTCGTCCTTGCGTTATAATTGCATCTATCTTCAAAAGCCTCATCCCAATAATATAGAACATTGCCTCTGCATTAGAGCTGCATATATCTTTAGAGGCCTCTTCCAAACAACATGAGACTTCATATCTGCATCACAACTACATCTAACTTCAAATATCTCATCCCAACAGCATGGGAATTCACCTTTGCATCACAACTACATCTATTTTGAGAGACCTCATCCCAACAACCTGAGACTTTGCCTTTGCATCACAACCGCATCTATCGTTAGATGCTTGAATCCCAACTGCATCTATCTTTAGAGGCTGAGTCCCAACAACATGGGATTTCACTTATGCGCCACAATTGTATCTATCTTCAGAGGCTTTATTCAAACAATATGGGACTTCATCTCTGCATCACAGCTTCATCTACCTTCATAGGTCTTATCCTAAAAACATATGATTTTACCTTTGCATCACGTTGCATCTATCTTCAAAGGTCTCATCCCAACAACATCAAACTATGCATCTGCATAATAGCTGCATCTATCTGCAGAGGTCTCCCACCAACATGGAACTTTGCCTCTACATTACATATGCATTAAGGCATTAAGGTACATTAGCACCATTGCCACGCAAGGCCACAACCAAACGTTAGCAACCAAAGTTCACATATTATATAAATATTTATATCTAGACTTGAGGGACTATTTTTTTATGCCTCAATAGAACAAAACAAATATTCACTTCGCTAATGTCATCTTAAAAATGGGGACCACTACAACAAGCTTCAACACTCGACGAAGACTGAAAACTTCATGCCAAAGCATCACCACTTCTCCAACCACTATCACATCATCACCTTAATAACTAAGTTAAACATCAGAGGTTTTTCATAAGGCCTCTATTATCATACATTATCTCTCTCACTTTCCTATCAAATTCCACACTTTACATGAATATCCATGCCTAAACTTGGGAAACTGTTATTACACCTCATCCTACGAGGCTCTAACCATTGGCCATGGGCACCTTAGGCTCGCACTCCATATCATCGACCTAACCGAAGCCATCAAATCGAGGTATCCGAAGTAATGCCATCACCTCAATCGAAATGCCATGCAGAGGTCGACCCTCCATGGCCAAGGTGAGGTAGCACGATTTGCTATAGTTCATTTTCGAAGTGACTAGCCTTTAAATCTATAAAAGGCATATTCTTGTTTCGCCTCTTCTAAGAGATTTTTCATACAAGATCTTCTGAACAATTGATTGATGTGACTTTTCTACAGTAAATGTCTCTCAATTAACTTGTCAGTCTACTTTTTAGATGTGAGTCCTAGGAAATACTTTCTAAACTTAGGAAATACTATGAGATGACGATTCCATTGTTTAGATGAGACCGTGTGTCTTTCATTCAACGATAACCACTTCAACTCTTCAACTATAAAATCTCACAATTAATATCATTTGAAGGTAATGCAACTTTATATTCTCAATATTAAGCCCATGTTTGAGCCCCATTTTTGGGCCAAAAATGCATTTTAGACTAGTATTTTGTTGGAGAACGTGTAAGTAAAAAATAAATAAATTTTTTGGTTCGCGTGTAAAATTATTTTATGGAAAAATGTGTGGTTGAAAATAAGTTTTGAAAAGATGAATTTTTGAAAAAAAAAAATGAGGCCAAATATAGACTAATATTGCTCACCTTGTCATTTTCTCTCTATAATACGATGCCCGTACACATATTTGTGGGTCACATCTTCTATTCATGCCATATCCAAAATGCAATTTGAATAACTCGATCATCGGAAGTGTTCACGATCACCTCATCCACCGGCTGAGAAGAACATGTGCTTCTAATGATTTGTTCAAATGTACAAAAACTTTAAGTGTGAACGTGAGTAGAGTCGGGATCTATTGACTACATCACTAATCAAAAACCGAAGTCTACAATTCCCATACAAAATCAGCAGTAGGGCTTCCAATTATTCTTCTTTCACATACTCCTACACTTTGCAATAGTAGGGTGGGTCAACAGTAACTCGTTTAGAATGCAAGGAAATAAAAAATATAAGATTTACTGAAACGTGGTGGCAGAAACACAAGCCTATTTAAGCCTTGTAGATAAGACAATTTTTAAATGTCTAATTTTCAAGTCCAATTGGATCTTATACTCATTTAGTCAACAATAACAAACTCTTAAAACCAAAATAAATTCTAAAAAGGAATCTTAACTATTAAGAGCAAACGTCGTAAATTTTATTTGTCAAAAAGTGTGAGAAATTATTTTTCGCAATGCTTCCAATATGTTATATCTACCAAACGGACCCACAGTAGAAAAATAATGAATAATGATGTATGATTAGTAGGGTGGGTATCGGGTCCTCTCAGTTAGTGGGGGCCATGGCCCAACAGATAAAACCTATGAACAGAATGTCAATTGTCTTAGCAGATGGGTTGGCTTGCTTTGATTGATGGGTTATTTGGGCCTTTTCCACATTCTTAATATGGCCAGCTTTTTCTCTCTTGTCGAAAATCTTTTTGTTTAGATATGGGGCCCCATATTTTTTTAGAAAAAAATTGGAAATCCACGTGTCAATTTTTAATCGGAATGCTAAGTTGATTGACCTAAATTAGAGTTTCAAAATAATTTGATTCTATAAGTACTAATTCAAATTGAAGGACGATTTGGAGTGGATAAAAAATATTAGTGATGATTGATTTTTTTATGGTGGAGATTGATTGCATACGTAACTGGTGACGTAAAATCATCGAAAGCATGTTATATGTAATTTCTTCCAACATGTCATCCAGATCATCAACTTTGAAAACAGTAGTGGAGATCGATGGCATATTTAAATGGTGAAGTGATATACATGAATATTGAAAGCATGTTATTTGTTAAATTTCTTCCATCGTTTCATCAAGTCAATGAATTTTATAATGGTGAATGATAGAGCAAAAAATGCGATATTTTTTATTAGATCAAAGGCAATTTGGATAGCTGCTAAGGGTAAATGGAAAATATTTGAAAAAAAATTATATAGTTGCAGCTATAATATTTAAGAATAATGATATCTATACATAATGATTTACACCATTAAGTAGAAGCAACATTATTGAATATTTAATCCCAATATTAAAGATAAAAGGAAATTAAAATATTATTTCTCCTCTTTGTTATTGCAAATTATAACATACATGTGAGGACGAAAACATAATTGCATTTTCTGAATTAACAAATATTAAAGTGTTTTGATGTAATATAGGCCCCTGTAGACTTCATAAGTTGGGTAGGGTTGGTGAGAAACAAAGCGTCCAATCTTTAATAAATTTCTTAGGCGCCAATCATTCATGTCATAGTCTTGGTCAACTTTGATCAATCAAAGAAATGAAAAAATTATATTTATATTATAATCTATTTGAGCTACATTATTTTAAAATGATGTATTTTGGAATAGAAAAAAAATATGGTTAAAAAAGAATGAAAGTTATTGATGTGATGAAAAATATTATTTTATTGAAAAATATGTTATTGAAAATGAGTAGAAGAATGAAAATAAAAAAAAAATGTATACTAATAAAATAAATAATCATGCAACATTGTCAAGGGAGATAGTAGTAGAAAAATCTTTGAGAAATTTATTTCTTGAAAATGATCAATATAACAATTGGGGGGAAAAAGAGTTTTGCTACATGTACAATTATTTTAACAATTCACGAGTTGACAGACAATTTGATCATTGATTTAAATAACATTTATTCAAATTAATGACTGATTTTTACACTTTCATGGATTGTCAAATTACTTGTACAAATTTATTGTACAAGTATTTTAATTAAAAATAAAGAAAGTCTTCTTTCAAAATTTTCTTTAGCCTCAGTTTGGTAGGCATTTTTGTGGAGAGAATATATTTTTTTTGGTTGATGTGATGAGAAATATGTGATTGAAAAAGAATGAAAAATTATTGATATGATGAAAAATATTATTTTATTGAAGAATATGTAATTAAAAATAAATAAAAGAATGTGAATGAAAAATATAATATGGTTCAAACAAGAGCTAAAAATATATTTTCTATTTTTAATCGACTTAAACATATATAAAAATTGTCATTCTAGAGTAGAAAGTTTTCCCAGTACCTTTTTCTTCTTTTTTAAGCATTTCTCACATCATTTGACATCTGATGGGATTTGGAGAGTAAAGAAAAGAAGTCATTTTTTACTCGTTTTTCACATCATTCGACATTTGATGTGATTTGGAGAGTGAGGAAAAAAGATGAATTAATGAAGTTTGATTGAGTCTCATGTACACAAAGAAAAAAATAAAATATGTCTACTGTTGTGTACAGTGTCAAATTTCAAGTTTAAAATTTCTTAAACTTAACTTAGTCCCAATTTGGTTTTTAAATTTATTTTTTCATAAACTCATTTTCAATCACACATTCTTCTCACAAAATAATTGTATAAATAGAACCGTAATTTTTTCTATTTTTTTAAATACATATTCTCCAAAAAAATTATTTTTTTATAAAAGTCTCTACTAAACATGACTTAATGCTTAATAATACTTTTGACAAGCATGATTATATATCCAAGCCAACTTTAATTCGCAACTAATCATTTTATCTACGAACTACCGAGCACCGAGCCTTTAGCCGAAAGAATAGATTATTTTTGCTAGAAGCGTATTCTTTTTCTTCCACTTGACTTGAAAGAAGGGGTATTCCCTTTTCATTTACTGATCAAATCACTTGATTAATAGTAACGAGCTCCACTAATTGTAGTGGTGGCAATCGAGTCGAGCGGCTCGTCAAAATCGAGCCACGAGCTGCTTTCGGCTCGTTTTTGTCTAGCGGCTCGTTCAATTTTTTTTTTTTTTTTTTT
>CAIGRB010171686.1:56709-96861 GCA_903798255.1 Fraxinus quadrangulata | reverse complement strand
CTAGCCTGTGCATGAGTGCAGCAACCTGTGTGTCTCTCTCCTAGCAACTTTGTTAACTTTTCAATGGCTATAGCCATTTGTTGGATCCGGTTATCTGAACCCGACGTTGTTGCCGTGACCATCACAGGCTTAAGTAATTCTTTAGATAAAGTATCGTTTCCTCTCCCTTTGCAGAGAAGCAGCATGAGGGGATTCAGAAAATGATCTACCACTGGAGACAGAGCTCGAACGAGAGCTTTTCGTCGAACTCTTGGTAATTTTTGTTGAACGAAAGTTTGTCTTTATGGAAGAAATTTTCATTCTGCCTTTGTTGGAAAACTTCTTTAGTGGTGGGACCAGCTGAGTTTTCCTACTTTTTGTTTGGGTTCTGGTCACACATAATAGTTCAGCCAGTGTCACTTCAAGATGAGTCATGGTTTGCTTTGCCTGTTTGCTTGCCATTATTGATATAGCGATCGAAAATTGAGGATTCTAAGATCAAAAGATGAGAGGACAAGAAGGTCCCACCGGGCATGCCAAAAAATTTGTACGACGAATTTAGTGTATTAAAATATAGAAATCGTTACAAATTATATTTTTTGAGAAATATAAATGGATATGAAACTTCTTGTAATTGTAAAATTGTAAAATCCTCTAAGTAATGATCTGAATGTTTGAAGATGAGGAGCCACGTGACTTGAATTCTAGGTTTCGAGATTTGTTGAGAATTTGATTTGCCAAGAACTTGACTTCGACACTTGAATTTCAGAGTTTGGATTTGCACTTCGAAACTTGGACTTGATCTTGATTTAATTCAAATAAAACTTTGATCTTCCTGGGCCTGCTCAATTTGAATAAGATTTTGATTTTCTTCGTATTCGCTTGGAGTTGAGAGGATTTATTCTCTTACTCCGACTTTGGAATTTTTCAGCATTTCATGATTTTTTTCTGCATTTTCCCTTCTCTTTTGTTATGAACTTTCGGTCCTATTTATGGGGGAATTTCGTGCCACTCAATTAATTCAATTAGAATGATTATAATTGAATAATTGTGGATTTTGAAAGAGTGTGATGGGCTTTTGAATTTTTATGAGCCTTTGTAGGTTTTAATTTAGTAAACTTAATTGGGCTTGTTATTTAAATTGACCGAACTCATTATTCATTTTTTTTAATTATCTTTTTTATGTATACAAGAGTTTCGAACTAACCACTTACAATTTTATCCCAATGATTTGTGCATCAAGGCCTAAAGATAAATATAGAAATCGTTACAAATTGTGTTTTTTTAAAAATAAAATATGAATCTTCTTGTAATTGTGAAATTGCAAAATCCTCTAAGTAATGATCTGAATGTTTGAAGACGAGGAGCCACGTGACTTGAATTCTAGGTTTCGATATTGTTGAGAATTTGATTTGCCGAGAACTTGACTTGTTCGACACTTGAATTTTAGAGTTTGGATTTGCACTTTGAAACTTGGACTTGATCTTGATTTAATTCAAAGAAAACTTTGATCTTCCTGGGTCTGCTTAATTTGAAGAAGATTTTGATTTTCTTCGTATTCGTCGGACTTGGAGTTGAGAGGATTTATTCTCTTACTCTGACTTTGGAATTTTTTCAGCATTTCGTGATTTTCTTCTGCATTTTCCCTTCTCTTTTGTTATGAACTTTGGTCCTATTTATAGGGAAATTTCGTGCCACTCAATTAATTCAATTAGAATGATTATAATTGAATAATTGTGGATTTTGAAAGAGTGTGATTGGCTTTTAAATTTTTATGGGCCTTTGTAGGTTTTAATTTAGTAAGCTTAATTGGGCTAGTTATTTAAATTGACCGAACTCATTATTCATTTTTTTTAAATATCTTTTTTATGTCTACTAGAGTTTCGAACTAACCACTTACAATTTTATCCCAACGATTTGTGCATCAAGGCCTAAAGATATGGCAATTACTTGTAATTCATTCTTCTTAAGTAGTGTTTCCTCGTTAACTAATGGATATTTTTTTATTGAAGATTCGCTGATAGAATGGTACATTTGCACTGAATATAATTGGACAGGATAACAAAATATAAACATGTAATAAAATTTATCAATACTCGTCAAGGTTTGACACAAGAACTTTACAAGTTTCAAAAATTGAAGATATGAATCAAGAAATTGAGTTTCAAATATTTGAGGAAAGAAAACCAATGATAAAAGAAAGAGATGTTGGGTATAAATCACTCCCATATTTTCCTGAATTATATGAGTTTTTTTTCCCTGAATTTTATGAGTTTGCGGGATTAATTGCAAATCATTTTTATTGGAACCATTCCCATGATCATATAGATTTGTGATCACTTTATTACTGCAAAGATCATTATAAAATACCATAATCATATTGGGTGAAGAAGATTGCGATTAGAGATTGACAGAAACGCAAGGATATAAGCTAGTGTGAGCAGGGAAAAATATCTATTCTAGTTCCATCATCGGCTATGAGTTTTAATTTAAGATAGATTCTACATAGTGTTAGCTTGGAATTCACGTGTTTTTTGAATGATGAGGAGAAAAAAAATTGATCAAAAGAAAATGCCATTTTTAAATTTTATCTACAATTTTCTTGTCTAGGTGGGAATTCAATATATTTTGATTCCTTATTAAGGAATTACAAAAGTTCTATAGACAAAGATGTGAATAACGAAGAATTGATCTATAGAACACAAACACGAGACTAAACCATAAAAAATAAAAAAAAATTGTTACCACAATATATTGGCAGCCACGGATAATTTAATTGAACTAAAATTTAGAATAGATAGACTTCGCAATATAAATCACTTGAAAATAATGTTATAAAATAAATTTTGAATTGGCTCTATTTCCTTTAGAAAATGTAACTCGAAGAACTATATATAGAGCAATTTGACATAAATTGATAAACATCTTTATGTTATGATTTTAGTGTTTTTTTGTGATCTGTAGCTATCAAAATGTCTTCAAATACAGATAAAAAAATTGAACCCTCATTTGAAAGTCTCAATAAATTGTAATCCCCAAGCGAAAAAGTTCAACGCTCACATTTTGATGATTCATCGATGATCCGGTCCTTATCTTGTAATGCCCAATTGTCATGTTTGACGAAAAGGTCCTCTTCCGCATAAAAAACGTGTAATAAGGATATATATTTGCTTCCACACTTGATAAAATTGAATATAATCTACATGTAAACATAAATGATTGACTATTCTTATTTATTAGAGCAAATTCCTCTAAAACGTAAAGATGTGTGGGTGTAGACTTAAGCTAAGCTTCTGCTTGTGAACAGACTATTCCCATAGATGAAAATTTTGAAGTATATACTCGACACATGTTCTCATCCTATATAGAGTACATCTCTATACGAAATATTGAGCTTTTTTATATTTTACTGTGTAACCTTCAAGTCGATCAAATTACTCAGCAATGTGAAATAACTTCTATTCTAACCCAAAAATGCACATATACAAGCAAGCTTCAATACAGAGAAGAGGAACTTAGATGTTAATTGTTGCATCCCACAATCTAAGCAGCCCATTACGCCCACCGGTATAAATCATTTTCCTTTCAAGGCCTAAAGTAGCACATCTTACCTGTAAAAATAAAAATAAATGTGAATACTAATAAGCAATCAGGATCAGGATCAAGACAACAACATATACCAAGTAAATAAAGACGACATGGTCAAGCTAGGAGTCAACCCTAAACAGTATTTGTTTGGTCGCTTACACAACGTTCAATGATGCATTAACATGTGCACGTTTGGCAAAGCTTATAACTGCTTATAAGCTAATCAAAAGTTATTTTTATCTACACATTTGATAAGACTCACTGCTTATTGATAAGTGTAGTTTCTACACTTATTTGAGATCCTTAATGATGATATTTTACTGTTCTTTGGATAAAATACTACATAACTTGTGTTGTATTGCATTTTGTAGGTAAAACTCGATATCTGATAAATAATTGGAGAAAAGAATGTAAAACTAGTGAAAATGGGCGAAATCCAAAAGTCGATGACTAAATTGCAAACAATCCATAGATGAGATGGGCAACGAAATGAAGATCGAAGATACCAAGCATTTAATTTGGCACAATTGAAAGATAAATGAACAAGATTGCAAGAGAAAAAAGACCGAAATGAAGCAAACCCAAAGTTCGGGGACTAAAGTGCAACAACTAAAAGGTTACGTCGAACCTCACGATAAAGATTTGAGAGTGCTAGGGGTCAATTAGATGAGGAAAGAAGTCAAATGGATGAAGTATAGTCAAAGTATTGTCACACATCAACTTTCAACCGAAAAGATTGTGCTTCAGATTTTTAGCCTTACATTGAAACCCAATTTCGGCATAGCGACCTTTCGAATTGGAAAAATGATTTATATAAGAATTGGAACCATTCGAGTTAGCTTTTCAATACACTTTGAATTACCTCAATCGAATATTAGGAGAGAAAGTTATGATAAAAATTCTGAAAACTGTTCAGCTGTCGGAAATTAGGTGAGGCGCGCACCTTCACCTACAGGAGATGGACGCACCCCAACCAAAAATGGGGTGCCTGAGGCATCCAAAACCAGCCACGGACGCACCCAAAAACTACTAAATTTTATATCCTTAGACCAAATTTAGAATAGTTCGAGGAGATTTCACTGTTGTAAGAAGATGTTGAGATAAATAGGGATTTCATGTATGAAATTAAAAAACTTGTGTGGATTGTCTAAGGTCAATATGGTGCAATTGGGTGAAAATCTCAAGTTAAATGTCTGTTACTTGAATTGGTGTTTAATGAGGGACATTGCACTAATCAATGTATAAAAATAATATTTTATTTGAAAATTTCTTTTCAAAGCATTTGTGACTCGAGTTATTAAGTCTTTAATGGTGTGAAAACATGTTGTTCTAAAATCAACTGACTTGTGAGTTATCGATCTAAAGCTCGCTAAATGAGTCATTTAGAAAGCTTAAAAGAGAGAATACTGCAAATAAAAAAAATTGAAATAAAAATTGAGAAAAAAATAGAAAAAGCGGGTGTATGAAATAGAAGAAGCACCAAATGCCTTTGTTAAGTTTCAAACACTTGTTTAAGAATATTTGACTTTTGATAAGAAATTATTAGCCTAGTTGAGCTCTAAAGATTGTAGCAATAAAACTATGGAGAATTCTTATTTGTTGACATATCGACTTGCAATTAGTAAAATTTACCTAAACTAGAAAGGTGAGGATAGTATAAAAATTCAACTTTAAACCACACACTTGAAAATAGTGAAAAGAATAAGTTTGGGGGTGTGGATCTTACGGGTGATGAAAGAATATATGAAACAACTTATGAATTCATAGTGCTATGCTTAATTCTTCGCGCACATACACACGTCGATTTTACATTGGAACAATAGATTTTAATTTCTATATTGTGATTTTGAAATTGTGCATAGATTTGATATTATGATTCAATTCAGAGATAAAAAGCCAGGTTAGCTAACTAAATCTTTTCGTATTGCTTGATTGACCACCAATTAAGTAATTAGCATTGCGTGTTTGTGTGTTTGTTCGGCTTTAGTTTGGTTTGAGGACAAACAAAGATGCAAGCATTTTGATAATGAAAATGGTCATAACGGAGGTCTGCAATTGATCCATTCGCACTTACATTCCTTTCTGCCATCGAGTCATACGCAAGTTCATTGCCTCAAGCCGCCTAAGTATTCCTCTGTAGCATCACCAGCTTGAGGAGGTAGTGGAGGAGTTGAACCGGATGAGATGATTGAGAAGAGCTGGCCTGTGCCGAGGCCACGCGAGCCTGTCCTAGAAGTCCCGCATGAGTGCCGGCCCAGGATGTAACACTTTCTCAGATTCCCGCATGGTAACACTCTTGTGTACAAAGATCATGGATTAAGGAGGTAACACTCTCGTGTACAAAGATCATGGATTAAGGAGGGATGTCCCAAGCTCCCGGTGGCTAACTCTGCTAGGATTGGCAAGATACTATTCTGAATGACCTTCCTAATGTCGATAGAGTATCCCCGCTAAATTGCATAATTCAATAGAGCCCGCTCCTTTGTGACCTCACTAATGTTGGTTCTCGAAACTAGTTTGGCTGATATAAAGTGATGCCAAAATTTACAATTACTTGTCAAACCTGAGGCGGGAAAATTAATCGTACCACTGGCAGACCGTTTCCATTTAGTACCTTCACGAGTCAATATCTAAAGTAATAATGCAGGGGTCAACCTCCTCATGACGTAACCTGGAGTAGTCATCATTGGGAATATCTCGTGTGTAGTAGAAAGAGTTGATGGAAACACTATTAAACCGGATCCAGTGACCCTGATCAAATACTTTGAAGTCCTTGCACTCCTTTGCATTCGCATAAAACTCCTTCATCAAAGAATGGAAGCCGCTTCTGGTTGCATAACAAACTTGTCCCACCCCAAACTTTGTATTTTCTCGGGCAATAGATGTTCAAGACCTTTCTCTGGAATGTAGTTCTAGTGTATCACCATTTGTTTATATATCTCCTCTGCCTTGGGACTCACAAATCTCTGTCTATCATATGCAGTGGTAGATGAGGACGTCTTGATTTTAGATTTCTTCATGGGAGGCATGTTGTTTATGTTCGACGCAATTGCACAATAATACCAAAGGCGCCCGGAATATCACTAACCAATTCAAGCCTAAAATATCCTCCTCCGCCAAGGGTGACAACACCAAACACCCAATCTCAAACCACAATTTCAACCCACCCGAGGAAAGCACCAAATTTGACCAAAATATACCACAAGAAGTTGTTGACCTATAGTTGACGTCTCATTTTGATTATCACAAACAAATTGCACTTATTTCTAACAAATTGATGAGTATTTATAGTGATTATTGCAAATCAATAAAATTAAAGACATGAAGTTCGAGGCCAAGTGATTTGCATGCAACGATCGACNAACAAATTGATGAGTATTTATAGTGATTATTGCAAATCAATAAAATTAAAGACATGAAGTTCGAGGCCAAGTGATTTGCATGCAACGATCGACATGGAAACAAAATTGATCAAACGAGGCTATGAAAATTAATATTGAAAAACTCACAAAAAGATATCTCAACAAGAATCGAGATAAAAATCGAAGTACAGTCAAGCATGTACGTCAAGACGTTCAAAATGAAGCGGTTAGACTTTTTATACTCATATATAAAAGTAAAACACTTTTGTACTTGACAATGAATCGTGACAAGCTCAAAATCGATTTTATGCACGAAAAATCACGACATATAAAATTTTTTGCATAAAAATTATTTTTCAAAAGTAAAAATCTCAAACTTATATTTGAAATGTGTCACTTACCTTGAAAAATCTTTTTAAAACGTTCCTCAAGTACTTACATTAGTTAAAAATTAAAAAGATGACGTTTCAACGTAAAACAGCCGTACCGAATGTCCGGAACGCCATACCGAAGGTTCGGTACGGTAGTTTTAGCGCCAACGATTTAAAATTCAACCGTTTTGATTTTCTAATGCAACGAATAGTTGACCGTCCGGTACTGTAGCGGACGTCCAGTACGGGTCGTCCGATTGGACAGATTTTTGACCGTTGCACTGCTATAAATATCACATCTTCTTGCATTCAAAAGACACACTTTTAAGAGCATTATAGAGAGGTTCTTTTGAAATAAAATATTCGATCTTTACTCTTTATTTTTTTATCTATTTATTTGCTTTGGAAAAACTTTTTATTGATCTTATCTTTGAAAATCATTTCTCTCATCACAGTTTTTTATTTCTCNTAACAAAAACTTTGATTGTTGAATCAAATTTCTTGAATTATTTCTTTCATCAAAGTTTTTCATTTGTCTCTTACCACTTAATTTATTACAATCATTCATTAAAAGAGAGATTTTTTTTTAAAGAAGATTTTTGAACCTATATTATATTTATTTCTTCATCTTCTCATTGAAACACTTCGATTGATTGAATCTAAGTTTTGATTATCATATTCATCAAAAAATTTCTAACATAATACTTGAGCTTCATTCATTGCTATCTATTAAGTGATTAGCCTACTTCTCTTCTTGTACTCAACTTAGAATTTATCATTCATTAAGAAGAGAAGATTTTATTTGTAAAATTTATTTGAATTGTGGGTCATGTTAAAATCCTTTAAAGATCAATATTGTATAAGGATTGTCGCTCATTGTTGTAAGTAATCGTGTGGGTCATATTGAGGTTGCGTAAAGCTCAACATTGTATAAGGATCGGTGCTCCTTGTTTGTAAGTCACCGAAAGCGGTGTAAAAGGTTGGATTGCACCACAAATCAATCAATATAGTGAAAAGACCTTACTCATGCCAGAGAGCTTGGTAATGAAAGACGTAGAATATGCTCTAGATCGAACCTCCATAATTATATTGTTTGCATCTTCTCTCCATTTTACTTGTCACTTTCATATTTGCACTTATTATTTGATTGTTCTACTTGCTTGAACTTGCTTACGATTATTAAATTATCAATGTGTTTTTAACTTACGTGATTTTAGTTAATTATTCGAAAAAAACCAATTCACCCCTCCCCCTGGTTAGTTATTCTTGGGCTAACAGAAGTCACATAGGTAATTCCTCAAACACCTTGTAAACACTAATCTCATTCATACACCAAGTACTATACCATCAATACACCAAAGCAAATATGAATCCACACCCTAGAACATCCAATTAAATAATCAAAACCACAAGCAAATGCTCAATAGACGTCCATGGAAGAGATAAATGTACCGTTAAGAGAACACGTACCTTATGTGGGATGAAATTTCAACATCCAAACACACCTTGGGAACAAGGTGGAAGATAAGGAAGCTACCAAGATATGAAGTGTATGAAATATGGAAAATACAATATTATCTATTAAGAAAAGTGACAGATTGGGAAAAGAGGGCCTAGGGTTTTGAATTGAGTATGTGATTATTGGGAAAGTGTGGTGTGGGGGGAAGAAATTCGAATGGGAAAGGGAAAGGGAAGATAGGGGGGTGGAAGGGGAAAGGGAAAAACACAAAGAAAATTTAAAGGGGGAAAACACTATTGGGTAATTTAAAGTGTGGTGACACCCAGTTTTATTTATTTATTTTTCTTCCTTTCTTTTTCCTTTCTTTCTTCCCCCTTTTCTTAACCTGTAACCTCAAATGTAGTCGTCCCCATTGTCATCTAAGTTTGATGCTCTCATACTTGAGAATGTACCTATAAAAACACAAAAACAACATTACTAACGTAGCTATAATGGCAATTTCCTGTTTAATGAATTTAAAATTAAAATAAAGGCATAGAACTTGGGTTGCCACCCAATAAGCGCTTCTTTAACGTCATTAGCTTGACGATATGGATCTATGTTGATTTTTCAAGATCAATTTCTTCCACATCCAGATCTTCTTCATCATAATAGTGTTTAAGTCGCTGATCGTTTGCCTGAAATATGGATCCATCTTTGCTTACCAATTTCACTGAACCCACATGGATTGTAATTTAATTCATACTAAGTACTATAATTATTTTAGCTTTACTTTATTTAGAAAATCAAATCTAAAGTTAATGTTTTTATACTAAATTAACGTGGATGTATGACAATTCAAGTAAAATAAGGCAAATTATAGGAGGGTTATAAATGTGAGAAGGCCTAGGGATTGATTTCACCTCGCTATCAACAATATTTTTCAACTTCTACAGTTACTTCTATCAATTTTTCCTAAATTTATAGGCAAGAACCTTAGATTAATTATATTCCATCTCTCAAGTGCTGAATAGAACATATTTCTATATTTTAATTCTAATATCTTTATTCCAAATTAAAATTATAGAAATTATCATGCACAGGGTTCTTAAATGGGATAAGCCTCAAAAATTTTATATTTTCTCTCGAAATCTATAAAATCTCGGTTATGTTATTCTAAGATCATGCCTAAATCTCCCTCTCTCGAGTATCGAAATTTAAGGTATCAATTCATTTAATTATTGATTAGGTAATTGAAAGTATTGTGCAAAAATAAATACAAATAAATTAATGGAAAAACCAAATGAAATAACTATATTAGAATCCAAACATGTCTCAAGTTAAGTTCCATCAAACCCTAGATAATAAATTTAATTCATGAATACAAGAAACGGCATAATAAAATATAAAATAAAGAACATAGAGGAGAAAAGAATAAGAAAAACTTCTTTGCCGCTTGAATTCTCCTCCGAATTGTTGTCGTTTTTGTTCTCAATCGATTCCTTCTCTTGCTTACCTCCTAAACCGTCTTTTTTCCCTAAACTCGGTCTTCAAGTTTGTATTTATAGTCTCTAAAAGTATCGAGACGAATTGAAGTTGGACCAGGCCGAAAAATTTACAAAAAAAATGTTTCTTTCCTTCTCGGGTGGTGACGCCCAGTGGCGGTGACACAGCTTTGTTCGCTCCTTATATATCTTCGCATTTTCATATGCTTTGTTCCGAAATTCATCAAGCTTGTCGGGTTGAAACAAGTGTTGTGTACCCCGCTAATTTCATATCCAGGTTTAACTTCTTCACAGCCCAATAGGCTTGATGCTTCAATTGAATGGGTAGATGACATGCTTTTTCAAATACCAAATAGTAAGATGACATTCCAATTAGCGTTTTAGAGGCTTTTCGATATGCCCATAGCGCTTCATCAAGTTTATGAGCCCAGTCCTTGCGGTTGGTGTTCATTGTCTTCTCCAATATTTATTCAATCTCCCCATTGAAGATTTCTGCTTGTCCATTGGATTGGGGATGATAAACCTAGTGCTAGTTTGTGCCTAACATTGTATTTAGCCAAAGGGAATTGAAAATTTTGTTACAGAATTGTGTATCTTCATCACTTACTATTGCCCTAGCATGCCAAACCGAGTGAAGATGTTTTTCTGCAGAAACTTCAAAACAGTCTTTGCATCATTTGTTGGTGTAGCAATGGCCTCAACCCATTTAGAGACATAGCATACTCCAAGAAAAATATATACATGGCCCAAGGATGGTGGAAAAGGACCCATGAAGTCTATACTCCATACATCAAATAATTCTACCTCGAGCATATGAGTCAATGGAAGCTCGAACCCTTGAAATATTCCTAGTACGTTAACAACGATCACATGTCTTCAGAAAGGCATAGCAGCCCTTGAAAAGAGTTGGCCAATAGAATCCCGACGGTAATACCTTAGAAGCAGTACGTGTAGGACCAAAATGACCTCCATAATTGATTTTGTTTTTTCCATGGGGACACACCTCCTAATCATCATATCTGTGCATTTTCTGAAGAGAAGTGGATCATCCCATAGATATGACTTGACATCATGTAGGAATTTCTTCTTTTGGTGAGAACTCAAGTCAAGTGGTATCCTTTCACAAGCCAAGTAGTTAACAAAATCACATACCAGGGGATCCTTGATGAAACAGCTAACAGAAGCTCGTCAGGAAAAGTATCCTGAATCTGATGGTTATCTATCACATCTTCATTCTCCAACCGTGAAGATGATCATCAACTACATTCTCACTACCTTTCTTATCCCGAATTTCCACATTGAACTTTTACAACAATAAGATCCATCGAATTAAGCGAGGCTTATCATCTTTCTTTTTAAACAGATATCGAATTGTTGTATGATCTGTGTAGATAAATACTTTGGTGCTAATGAGATAAGATCTGAATGTCACAAGCAAAGACAACTGCTGACATCTCTTTCTCTGTTGTGGTATAATTCAATTGAGCTCCATTTAAAGTTTTGCTAGCATAGTGAATTGCCCGAAAGATCTTTTCACTCCTTTGTCCCAAAACTGCTCTTACCGCATAATAACTGGCATTACACATTACTTCAAATGGTTGACCCCAATTTGGCACTATCATAACGGGAGTTGTAACCAATTTCTCCTTTATTGTTTCAAATGCCCTAAGACAGTCCTCATAAAGAACAAATGTTGTATCTTTCTCCACAAGGTTGCAAAGGGGTTTAGCTATTTTTGAGAAATCTTTAATAAACATCCTGTAAAACCCAGCATGTCCCAAGAAACTCTGAATTCATTTAACATTAGTAGGTGGTGGTAGCCTTGCTATTGTATATATCTTAGCTTTATCGACTTCCAATCCGATTGCAGAAACATGATGGCCTAGCACAATTCCTTCTTGTACCATTAAGTCACACTTCTCCCAATTAAGAACTAAATTCTTTTCTTTGCAGCATTGCAACACTAAAGAGAGATTGTGAAGGCAATTATCAAAAGAAGTACCAAAAATAGAAAAATCATCCATAAATACCTCCATTATTTCCTCTACTATGTCTGCGAAGATAGCCATCATACATCTCTGAAAAGTGTCTGGAGCATTGCATAATCCAAATGACATCCATCTATAGGCAAAAGTCCCATATGGGTAAGTGAATGTCGTCTATAGGCGAGAGTAGCCTGCTAATCTGTCCAATATTTGATCAATGAATGGAAGTGGAAAGTAATTTTTTCTAGTTGCTTTATTCAACTTCCTATAATCAATGCAAACCCTCCAACCAATCACTATTCCTGTAGGAATCAGCTCGTTGTTGTCATTCTTGACTACTGTCATTCCACCTTTCTTTGGCACCACATGTACTTGACTAATCCATGCATTATCTAAAATAGTAAATATAATCTTTGCCTTTAGTAACTTTAGTATCTCTGTTCTCACCACTTCTTTAATAGTTGGATTCAGTCTCCTTTGATGTTCAACAGACAATTTATAAGAGTTTTCCATGAGAATTTTGTGCATGCAAACGGTAGGACTTATCCTCTTGATATCAGCTATAGAACAACCCAAAGCATCTTTGTGTTCTCTCAACACTTTCAGTAATTTCTCCTCTTCATTCTTGGTAAGTGAGGAAGAAATAATCACCGAAGATGTAGAATTTTCCTCTAAGAACACATATCAGAGGTGGTCTGGAAGTTGCTTCAATTCAGATTTACTACTTTCATTACCATTGCTGTGATCTAAACATATTGCATGTTGAATATCTTCACTATGTGATGGATTATCTTCACCTGTCGACGATTCAAGAGCCAATATGCAGTTAACTAATTCCTTGATTCCTATGTAACCTCCAGAAGTGTCAATGTCATCCTTTGTTGCACTAAACATCATATAATGCTCTAGGGGATCCTCAATGAATACTTTATCTTCCTTTACGACAGAATCGATGAAGTCAATTCTATGGCAAGTATTGGTATCATCCGAAAATCTCATTGTTTGGTAGATATTGAACATCACTTCTTCTCATTCACTCTTAATGTCAACTGCCTTCGTTCATCGATTATGGTTCTTCCTGTTGCTAAGAATGGCCTACCCAAAATCAATGGAATTTCCTGATCTTCTTCCATATCCAATACCACGAAGTCACTAAAACATCTTCAATAATCCCTCGTGGGTATGTGAGGGACCTGTCAGCTAGTTGCAGAGTAATCATTGTTGGTTTTACCTCCCCGAGGCCCAACTTCTTGAAAACTAACAAGGGCATCAAGTTGATGCTTGTTCCAAGGTCACAAAGGGCTTTATCAAAAGAGGATCCTCCAATAGTGCATGAAACAGTGAAGTTGCCCGGATCTTTTCTTTTATAAGGGAGCTTTTAAAGAATAGCACTAAATTCCTCTGTCAACCTTATTGTCTCATATTCTTTTAGTTTTCTCTTCTTTGACATCACCTTTTTCATAAACTTAGCATAGTTTGGCATATGTTCCAAAGCATCTGCAAATGGGATATTAATATGGATTTTCTTAAAAATATCAAAGAACTTGGCAAATTGTGCATCAAACTTCTTCTTCTGGAATCTCTGTGGAAACGAAAGTGTAGTCTTGATGATTGGTGGTTTATCAGGGAATGATATAGAATTAGGCTTGTAATCCTTCTTTGTTTCGTTGACCTGATTCTCTTGTTCTGCAACTGTCTGTTCTTCGCTCTGATCAGGAGTAGAGGCTGGTGACACTATAGGCATGTTCTCTCCAACTTCTTTGCCACTCCTCAAGGTAAAAGCTTTGCAGTGTTCCTTTGGATTCACCTCTGTATCATTTAGAAACTTTTCTTCTTGTTGATACGTCATTGATGTAGCCAACTAACCAATCTAAATTTCAAGATTCTTCACTGTATCTCCTATATTGGTCACATGAGTCTCGATTGAACCACGATCTCATCTCATAAATAAAAGTCCCCATGAGGTCTTCTAAAGATGTTTTCCCTTTTAATTGTTGAGTGTTGAACCCAGGAGAAGGTTGAAGTACATTCCTGTTATTGTGATATGATAGATTCTCTTGATTTTAAAGCCCTATATGGTAATGATTAGAATAGTAATTTCCTCTCTGATTGTAATTCCCGTTGTTGACATACTGAGCCTAGGAATGTCAATGAGCTTAGTCGAGTCGCGAGCCGAAACGTTTTCCTCGGACTTGGCTCGAGTAAAAATACTTCGAGGTTTTTTTGGCCCTAGCCGAGCCGGCTCGATTTTTTTTTAAAAAAAATTCGTGACATATCTAATTTTTTTTAAAGAATTTAAAACTTGTGCAATTTATACGTATTAGAAATAATAACTAAATATTAACATATAAAAGAATTACAACTAAAATTAAAAGAAAAATTAAAAAAAGAAGTGACATACAAGTTTTTTTTTTAAGACTCATGGACTAGCTCAGTCGAGCTACACGGGTGGGGCCGACTCGAGCCGACACTTCAAAAATTGGGCTAGGCCCCACCGAGCTACGAGCCTACCCAGCTCGGGCTTGGGCTTTTTTCGGACCGAGCCCGAGCCGATGAGCTATTTTGTCATCCCTAATTTAGCCTTCTCATTCCCTATTTCTGGTCTTCTGATGTGCTAAAGAAGTAGCCATAACTGAATATGTCTTCTGTTGATTATTCTGAATAGTAACTGTAGCTATCTGATTAGTAAGTGATGAAACTTGAGCTACTAGTATAGTGATAGGATCCACTTTACATAGACCCGCTACTCTCTTTACGCTTGATCTCTCACTCGGCCATTGGTAACTGTTTGTAGCTTTATTGTCGCAATAGAGTTTAATTGGGAATTTTATTATAACTTGTAATTCTTCTAAAAGTTTCTTTAACCATAGCCCTTCACATATTCCTTGTGCGGCTACTCTAAACTCTACTTCAGCACTACTTCTGGCTACTACATTTTGTTTCTTGCTCCTCCAGGTTACCAAGTTTCCCACACAAAGGTACAATAGCCAGTGGGTGATCTCCTATCTTTTATTGCTCCTGCCCATTTAGCATCAGTGAATATTTGTATCTCATTCTTTTCATTTTTCTTGAACAACAGTCCTTTTCCAGGGGAGCCTTTGAGGTATCTTAGAATCTTGTATACTGGTTCTAGATGGCCTTCCTTCGTAGAATGCATCTGTTGGCTTACCACAGTAATTGTGAATGCAATGTCAGGTCTAGTGTGTGATAGGTAGATCAGTTTCCAACTAATTGTTGATATCTGTCATTTTCAACTAATTCTCCGTCATTATCTGTCTTTCTTCAAGAATCCATATGAGTATAACTTGATTTACACCCAAGCATACCAGTTTCAGTTAGGAGGTCTGGAACATACTTCCGCTGTCAAACACCAATACCCTTCTTTGATCTAGCTGCTTCCAATCCTAGAAAGTATCGCATTTGTCACAAATCCTTTACTTCAAATTCTGTGGTTAGATAATTTTTTAGCCTCTCTATCTTGATTGTATTATTTCCCATGAGAATTATGTCGTGAACATATACAATCAGAATAGCCTTTGTCCTATATTCAAATATTTTGAAAAACATAGTGTGATCTGATTATTCCTATTGGTATACCTAACTCTTCAGTACATTTGCAAATCTGTCAAACCATGCTCTAGGTGACGGTTTGAGGCCGTACAAAGATTTTTTCAGTTTGCATACTTTGTTTTCTTCATGTTTCTTAGAGAATCTAGGTGGTAGCATCATGTATACTTCCTCATCCAACTCCCCATTCAGGAATGCATTTTTAAAATCAAGCTATTGGAGTGGCCAATCCAAGTTTGCTGCTAGTGATGGAAGGACTTGAATCATATTCAGTTTTACAACTGGTGCGAATGTTTCTATGTAATCTATGCCATAGATTTGAGTTTATCCTTTCACGACCAAACGAGCATTGTATCTTTCTATTGTCTCGTCTGAGTTATACTTCACATTAAACACTCATTTGCACCCAACGGGTCTATTTCGTTTTGGTACTTCCATCACATCCCAAGTGTTATTTGTCTCCATGACTTTCATTTCTTCCATTATGGATTTTTTTTCCACCTGGGAATTTCCAAGGCCTCTTGGATATTTCTCAAAATTTCTGTACTATCGAGGTTAGCTACAAAAGATTGAAATCCAGGAGATAAAGTTTTGTAAGCTACAAATTTTGAGATAAGGTGAAGAGTACATGACCGAGTTTGTTTCCTTATAGCAATAGGTATATCAGTGTCAAGGATTGTAGATCGGTGTCTGGAGCTTTCACTGGTTCCGACTCTCTTGGTGCTTAGAGTGTGATGTTTTCCTTCTTTGTTATTGTTGTTTCTCACTAAGAAGACCTTCGCCGCTTTGCTGATACGACTGCATCTTAAATGATTTCAATTTGAGAGCCGTTTGTTTTTGTTTAGGGATGAAGGGTATAAAAAAATAGAAAATTGAAGCTTCTTTTTTAAATAGAAAAAATTGGCCGAAGGACAAAAAAAAACTTTCTACCAGGTCAAAAGGCCAATTAACACTATTCCTTTATTTTTTTTATATTGGATTTTCATGTTTGAATGAGTCAATTGTGCAATGTGATCAAAAAGAGAGGAAAGAGTGGAAAATGGCCGAAAAATGGCCTTTCCCCATTTTTTTTTAGTATTAAAAAGATTCTAAAACAATGAAAATCCCATAATACTTTTGAAGAGAGAAAATTTGGATAATAGAAAATCAAAGACCCACACTGTCGAGAAAATCGACGACCAAGATCGGAGATCGCCATTTCTTTGAAGAAGGTGACCTTTGAAATTTTTATCTACTATTAATTGAATAAAAAAAATATGTTTGTTTTCATTTGTAGATCACTATTTCTATTACTTACATATTGAAAATGGATAGTTTGATGGTGATTTTAGGGATGCAGATCACCATATTGAAAACTGGTGATCTTTGCCATACAAATCAGTGTCTAGATTTGGCTCAATGTTTAAAAAAAATATTTTCACTTTTTTTTTTTTTAATTCTAAATCCTAGTCAAAGGCCACTTTGGAATACAGAACACTGAAAATGTTATATCAATGTTTTTCCTNATTCTCAATTTTAGACCATGAGCTGAATAAGAATTTACCTTCTCTATTTTTTTATTTTTTTAATATTAATTATAATTTAATTTTGTTTGTAGGATTTTTAATTTTGTTGATTTTTTATATTATCCTTTTTAAATTTAATTTTATCTATTTTATTTAATTTCGTTTCTATGTTTCATAATTGTAATTACTTTTTAATTATTCTCTGATTTCCAGTCGGCCCAGTTCACTTTTTTTCCCTTGAAATCTATTTCCTATTTTTCAATAATTTCTTTTTTTTCTTCAATTTAATTGTTGGTTAATTTCCTTGTTATTTAATTTTCTTGTTTACTTTAAATCAATTTTCAATTTATTTCAATTTCTTTTTTTAATAGTATAATTTGTTGTTTATTTTTATTTATTTTCATTTCCTTTATTCCATCATCTGTTAATTCTTGCGTATAGTAGTTATAGTTCAATTGGTTTAATTTTCTGAGATTATATCATTATCTATTGCACATGGTTTTAACATTTGAAATTTTACATGATGGAGTACCATTTGGACGCTGCGATGAGATAGATTCCCAACAAAGTAACATCGAACATTAACTTTGCCAGCTTTTCAATGGCACTGGAGATGTTCGATGATGAGAACGCAGGCATGTTACAAAATTCTTGTCTATGGCCCATGTATTCATTGTATGATGTACATTTTTCTAGACTACTACTCGATGCATTACTATGTCACTGCTTAAGTCAGTTGATGGTGTTCACTTCATTTCAATCTTGGGGGTAAGGTAGCTACATTTTCTGTATTTGAGTTGACCCTCATCATTGGATTGAAGTGTACAGGCTAACAAACAGCGAGGACACGCATTGCGAAAAACAATATGCTGCTCAATGAATATCTTCATGGATAATTGATAGTAACTCGGCGTCGTTAGGGAATGCATTCAAGGCATGTGACCATATGTTAGACAAATTGAAGTTGAGCTTGATGCTTATCCTTTAGAGCGTACTAAGGTGTCATCACAAAAAGACATCGTTTGACATTTTTCTTTTGGAAGTTGTTGATGATATTGATACTTTCAACAACTATCCATGGGGACATAGATGTTTTGAGAATACTTTAAGCGTCTTCAGGAGGGGGTATTCGATGTCCAAGGAGGATAAGCCCAACGATGGTTGACTTGCCATTTGGCATTGCAGGAAAATGTTTAACATAACAAACGTTAAATTTTTTTTTTATTAAGTTTATATATAATAGTTTTAAGTGTTGCAGATATGAGTGTATAAGACTGTCCACATATTGGTTGGCTGGTATACGAGGAGAGGGGAGACATGCTGCCTTCGAGTACTTCATTGGCGAGTACAAGACAAGCCACTTGCCAAACAATTATCAGCTCTCGTCGACGATCCTGACGTGAGTATTATACATTTGTAATTTATATTGTATGTACTTCCAAATCTCAATACATAATCATTAAGACGACCTGATGCCTTAGTCCATCCTGAGATAAGATATGTTAATTGAATATATTTTGTTGATTATCGTTTTGTACTGTAATATTTTAATTAATTCATTTTAATTAAGTTATTCATTTGTTGATTATCGTTTTGTACTGTAATCAAGTTATTCATTTGTAACCAGTGAGGGGGTGATAAAGGGATGGGAGACTCCAATTCCGGAGGGATAACTATTTTCCGAATGGAGTGGATGATGGAGGACTGGTGGTTATTTGGACGGAGGGGATGACGGAGGGATTGGAGGAGAGAGTCATATAGTACATTTTGTATTAGTTTTTTTAAAAATGTAAAAATTGTTTATTTAATTGTAAGTTATGGTTTAATGCAATTGTATATGTAATTCTGAGTTATTCGAGTGTGAAATGATGGAAAACAAAGTATGTGGATCTAATTACAACTTTTTAATAGTTGATTGGGAACGTAAAATGGTGATCGGGGATTAAATAGGAACAATTGGAAGCAATTGCAAGTTTAAAAACCCATTAGAACATTATTCAATTGTGAAATGACGGAAAATAAAGTATGGAGACCTTATTGCAACTTTTTTATAGCTAATTAGTAACATAAAACGGTAATTGAGGATTAATTATGAACAATTGGAAGTAATTGTAAGTTTAAATAATTTGAATATTTAATTGAATATTTAATGGCGACAATGATTAAACAACAAACAAATTACTATAAACAATATACAAATTACACATTCGCGGAATTGTTATGTAGTGAGATTCAATTTTTACAAAATCGGTATATATGCCCTGTTGCGCCACATTTATCGCATTTACGAGGTCGGAAAAATTATTCTGTAGACGGTATTTTAGACGTATGTCTACATTCGGAGTTTGTGGTCCGACTTCTGATGGCAACAAATTATTAAGCGGGAGAATGTGGTCAGAAACTTCCTACTCGACTTTATTTGGTAGAGAAAATATAATTTCGGCATACGCCGCTTTCTAATAATCAGACATATAATAATAATTTCATAAGGTGTGGGGTGGAAATCCTCTACGCATAGCCACCGCGACTGCATGCGCACATGAAAAACTCTCCAACTGGAACTTTGTAATCGTACACGTGTTATCATTTAAGTTCACGATTTAACCAATATTACGTCTACATCTCACGAAGAAGCGAAATTGATCCAGTGGTTCCACACATAATTTTTTCGTCTCATTTAGAGTCTTGAAGAGTTTATCTTCCTAAGTTGGGATTAACATACTTGTATAAGTTTGAACAAAACGTGAGTTCTGATAGAATGGAGCTCAAACAGGGACTAAACAAAATTAATGTACTATTATCTAATCACTAAATTAAAATATAATTATCAAAAATAAAATTAACTTGAGATAAATAAAAAATATATGAGAAAATTCCAGATTTTTCGGCATTTTTTTCTTCCGAAGAACAGCTTGAAATGGGCCCAAAAACTACAAATTCTACAAAAATGTAATGACTCGGGCCGCCACAAAAAATCAATCGATTCTAAATAATCTAACAACTCGTCGACGAGTTCTAAGTAGTTACCTCTTTTTTCAAAACCAATCATATCCTCCCTATCGAGTCATGATGAATGGCTACCGGTAAATCAACGACTTGTCATTCGCTTGTTCATCCTAGAATATGAGAACCATAGGTGGCAATCCGAGCTCATCGTCTAAGGCTTCAAATAACTGATCGAGGTTCGATTAAGACTCGTCGACGACATCGATTACACCTGAAGAACTTCTAGAAAAACTCTTGTGAGGATGAGCCGATGTTTTCGTGTGGAGCTCTTCTTCAAAGCTTCGAATCATTGAAGCTTCAACTTTCTCAACTGAGTTAACTCGCTTTAACTTGGGTGAGTCACATATAGACATAGTGTCAACTCGAGTTTTGTGGTTCCCGTAAAGTGCTCCTTCATTGCCAAAGGTGTGTGACAACTACAATTAATTAAAATGCATGTTTTAGCGATGAAAATAGTAAATAAGGATTTATATGAGTAACGCCACACATAGTGGGTGATTACCCTAAATGGCAAATATTTAATCACTTAATCATCCATAATGAGCATTATTTAAAAATTAAGTAATTAAATATATGCTATATAAGACTACGATATTGGCTGAATTGCATTACTCAATTTATACAAGGGGTTTTTAGGCCCACTCAAATGAGGGGTCAAATTTGGTGTAAAACCCTCTCCATGAAGGTCAAATATAGTGCAAAATATAGTGTAATGAATAGTGTTATTCATTTACACCAAATATAATAATTTTCAATAATTACATTTTATCCTTGTTTCCATTTTACAATATTTTTTTTTATATCTATGTCCCTCTTTAATAATAGTAGATTTTAATTAATTTTTAATTATTTTAATTTGATGATAATTTTATTTAATTTTTATTTTTAAATTCTAATCAATTAAAAAAATAAGTAATAATTATTTAAAATAGTTCAATGTAATTTTTATAATTTGCGGTATTATGTTTAATATTCTTTTTAATTTATTAATAAATGGAGTATTTTAGTCAATTAAATATAATTTCTAGTTTAACGATTTTTGTAAAGTTACATCAAATTTGATGTAGATCATTGCAGATTTGGTATAACCAATGGCGAGTTTACATCAAATTAAACCAAATTTGGTATAACCAATGGAGAGTTTACATCAAATTACACCAAATTTGACGTAGATTTAGAGAGAAAATCAGAAAATATTATTTTTATACCAAATTTGATGTAGATAATCTTAAAAGAATAATAATTAGAAATTTTGTTATGTTTAAGAATAATGCAAGAACCTCCATATAAGGGGAAATGTGGGGGCAGGGATTGAAGACAAGGTGGAACCATCACGTATCACAGCGTTTGCATTTTCCTTCTACTTTTTCGTTTCCTTTTGTCCATGTTTGGTGTCCATTATTTCAATTTAAAAAAAAAAAAGGAAAAGAAAAGAGTTTTGAATATTATTTTTAGGAAAATGTATGTTAAAAGTAGGAATTTTTTTTATTTACATGTAAAATATTTTATTGTGTGATTAAAAATAATTCTATAGCAAATTTTTTTAAAAATAATGAACACCAAATAGGGGCTTTACTTCTAGTTTCCCTTAAAAAAAAAAAAAAGAAAAATAAAAAAAAAATATCCCTAATTGATCTCCTCCCAGGCAAAGCTTCTCTGCTCAGCTTGTGTACTTCCATCCTTGATCGTATAGGGCTTGGTTATTGATTTTGAATTTTGAGAATTATATATTTTTTCATACTTATTTTTAATCATACACTCTCCATGTAAAATTATTTTTAACGCTTTTTCATCATATCTCTTAATTTTCTAACGATACACCTACTAAAATTTAGTAATTTCTAAACATCTTTATCAAACAAGTGCTTAATTTTCGGGTAATTGGCACATAACACTCCTAACCTTTGCCTTTATTGTTGAATACATATGTATCCTGTTCATTTCGGTGAAAAACCCTCCTGACATTTTCTTTGCAGAATACACTATTTTATTTCATTTTCTTAATAAAACATTGTGAAATGATAAATATATATTCTTTTAAAATAAATCAAAATGAAAAGAAGAAAAAATAAAAAATTAATTTAAACTGTAGTTTCAAATTTATAATTTTTTTTAAAACGAGTCCCAAATAATAATTAAAAAATTAAATAGACGTATAAGTTAGTTTTATATTTCATTGAAATACAAAAATATTGAAGTCGAAATCAATTTCTTGATTTTTGCACATAATTCAAGTATGGAAAAATATTGAGAAAATAAAAAAATTATAGAAAGATAAAGAAAACCAACATAAGAATCTTCAAAACTTTTTAGAAGTAAAATAAAAAAATAAACTTTTAACTAATGTCCATTTAACCTTAACCGCTGTAATTTCCCTGAACCGTATTTACTTTCTCATTTCCCATCTTCTCTCTACGCAGAGTAAACACAACCTAACCTCTGCCCCTCCGATAACCCAGGCCGGAATGCACGAGGAGATTCGACAGATCTGGATACTGCTCCAGCAGAACCGGACTGAGACTGCAAAGAGGCACCTCAAAAATCTAATTTCTTCGCATTCAGTTTCACAACTCTACTCTCTCTACTCTCAATCCTCACAATTCTCCAGCACAAAACCCGTTTTCAATGACACTATTTTGTCAGTCTATGCTGATTCAAAGCTCCCCAATGAGGCCACCCAACTCTACAATTTAATACGGAAAGATGGTAATTTTCCTTCCCTTTCCGCTTTTAATTTGTTTCTGGAATCTTTGGTGGGTTCAAGTCAATTTGAGAAGACGCTCGAGATATTTGCTGATGTTGTGGATTCTGGTATTTGGGTAGATAAATTTAGTTATGGGAAAGCTATACAATCTTCCGTGAAGTTGGGGGATTTGAAAAGGGGTTTGGAATTGATGAATCAGATGAAAAAATGTGGTTTGAATCCTAATGGATTTGTATATAATGTCTTGATTGGAGGATTATGCAAAGTGAAGAGAGTTTATGAGGCTAAGAAACTCTTCGATGAAATGCTCAAGAGCAGAGTGGTGCCAAATAGAGTTACTTATAATAGTCTTATAGATGGGTATTGTAAAATGGGTGATTTAGACTGTGCATTTAATTTGAAGGAAAAGATGAAAAGTGATACTGTGGAGCCCAATATTGTAACATATAATACGTTGCTTGGTGGAGTCTGTAGAATGGGGAGGATGGTGGAGGCAAATAAGATTATGGAGGAAATGGAGCTGATTGGGTTTGTGCCTGATGGGTTCACATATAGTATACTGTTTGATGGGCATTCACGATCTGGAAATGCAGAGGCTTCAATGGCGTTGTATGAAGAGGCTGTAAAGAAAGGGGTGCGGATTAATGAGTACACTTGTAGCATTTTGTTGAATGGCTTCTGCAAGGTAGGGAATATGGATAAGGCTGAGGGGGTTTTGCAGAAGTTGAAGGAAAATGGGGTTGTTTTGACGGAGGTGATGTTGAATACCATGGTCAATGGATATTGTAAAGTGGGTGACATGGACAAGGCGCTTTCTGTTGTAGAAGAAGTGGAAAATTTTGGGGTGAAACCAAGTTGCATCACGTTCAATTCGGTAATCAACAAGTTCTGTGAGTTGTGTAAGATGGACGATGCCAACGAGTGGTTTAAGAAGATGGGGGAGAAGGGAATTTGTCCAAGTGTGCAGTCATATAACATTCTAATTGAAGGTTATGGCCGGAGTTGTCAGTTTGAGAAGTGTTTACAAATTCTCGAGGAAATGGAAAATAATGGGTTGAAGCCTAATGTCATATCCTATGGTTCTCTATTAAATTGTTTATGCAAGGATGGGCGACTTCTTGAAGCTGAAGTACTTTTTAAGGATATGCTGAATAGAAGCATTTGGCCAAATGTGCAGATATATAATATACTTATAGATGGTCATTGCATAAGAGGAAATATAAAAGATGCTTTTAAATGTTTTGAGGAGATGTTAAGAAGTGATATAACCCCTACCCTTGTGACATACAATATACTCATTAATGGGTTCTGCAGAAGGGGTAAGGTTGCGGAAGCTCAAGACTTAGCCCTTCAGATTACAAATAAAGGTTTATGTCCAGACATTATCACATACAATTCCTTAATCAATGGGTACTCAAATGCAGCTGAAACTGAGAAGTGTTTGGAGTTGTATGAGAAGATGAAAACATCAGGCATAAAACCTACATTAAACACATATCATCCTCTAATAAGCATTTGCAAAAGGGAAGGACTACATCTTGTAGAGAAAATTATTCTAGAAATGGCCCAAATGAACGTCACTCCAGATCGAATTGTATATAATGAGCTCATTCATTGCTGTGTAGTGCATGGAGATGTTCACAAGGCATTTTCCTTACATAGTGAGATGCTAAATCAGGGATTTACCCCTAACAAGAAGACATATAATAGCTTGATTACGGGGCAATTAAAAGAAAGAAAGTTTGGGGAAGCAAAGGATCTTTTTGATGACATGAAAGAAAAAGGATTGGTTCCCAATGATGACACTTTTAACATACTGATTGAGGGACATATCAAGTTTAAGGATATTGATGGGGCATACATTTGGTACACAGAAATGTTGAAAGATGGTTTTCTACCAAATATTTCCATTTGTAACCAGCTAATCTCAGGCCTCAGAGAGGAAGGAAAGTCAAAAGAGGCCGAGATTGTCTGCTCCAAGATGAGTGTTAAAGGAGTGGATGAGTGGAGATAAGGATTTTCCTACGGTTGCTATAATGTAGTCGAGGGATATTACTACATTTTGGCAGTTCAGCATTGGCAGTTTATTGCCAAAAAGTGGCACAGGTAATAAATTAATGTTCTGTGCTGCAATGAGAAGTTTTACATATTGACAAGTTTACTGATCATTACCATTTATGCTCGCAAAGGCTATTGTTTTCGGGATGTGAATCTGACATATTGTTAGTTCATGCATGTTTACATCTCTTTTACTAGAGAAGATAAAGCATACTGGATTAGCTACAGTGTAAAATACTTTTTAACCTTTTCAAATTAATAGCATAAAAGATCCTGTTCGTAGTACTAGAACTTCTTGTCAAAGATTAATGCCCAATAATAACCAGTGTTTCTGCACCATCCATATTTTTATAAAATTGATTTCTTTTGCTGTTTTACTTTCTAGGGTTTTGCCCTCTTCTTGATGGACATGTATCTTAAACACTCGCACTCAGTTTTGGTATACGAGCTTTTTTATTTCCTTTTTTTTTTTTTTTTTACACCGAAGGGAAAAGGAAGGAGAATATACAATAGCTAGTGGGGGATGATGCACGAGGAGAAAATAATAGTGATAAGGAGGATGGTGTTGATGATTCCCTCAAGATCCTATCCTAGTTTTGTTTCATGATTAATAACTTAGAATTTTTTATTTCATACTTTATTAATATTTTGCATTTGATTGCAAGTTGGACTTCTAAATTATTTGTTTTATTGTGGACTTTATAAGATGGTTTATCATTTATTTGCAGCATTTTTTTTTTTTTAATATTATTTTAAACATTTTATCGGCTTGTCTTGGGGATTATGCCTCTATTCAAAATGCTTATGTATCTGCTTAAGCCCATTTAAACTATGATTAAAGTAAATTAACATGATTGGGAAGAGTATTCTCAGAATATTGTAAATAACTAAGAATATAATTGGGCATAACAGGAAACAGGTAGTGGATGCTCAGACATCTGTCTACAAGGATGTTCTTTTGAATGAAGTTGATTTGTACGGTTTATGTGTCTTCGTCTCTGATTTGTTGCTTTTTGTGCAGAGTTTATTTGCACTAGAGTAACTAGCTGTTGATATTAGATATTCGAGGCGTAGGAGTAACTAGTGAGTGCATAGTTTCTTTTGTGTTCTTTAACTAATATGACTACTTGAGAAGTTTTGGGCTGATTTTGTTGGGTGACTGAGCAATGCTTTGTTAGTGGACAAACCGCACAATTCAATTAGATTATTGCTTTTTTTTTTTTTTGGTTGTGGGGGGAGGGAGGCAGAGATCGGATGAGATGTCCATATTTTACTCTCGGGATAAAACTAATTTAAGTTTGAAAATGCAGGAGACTCGTGTTCCTGTTTTACAGCATGTATATTAAAAATGTTAATGTCTTCTCGCGTGGATCATATTTTTATTGAGACAGCTGAATATCCTGTATTTCTTTTCAAAATTCAAAGTTACTTTATTGAATGGTTATTTTTTAACATAGAGGATTTCTGTGAAGATTTGTTTGAGGAGCTGAGCAAATATGGAGATCTTCAGGGCTTGTACATCTGCGATATCTAGGCTGATCTCATGGTTTTTAATTTTTATGTCCAATTTAGAGAGGAAGACCACGCTGCCAGTCCACTTCAGAGAAGGTTTTACCCAGTCTAGTTCTATTCATTGTGTTATACATTATTTATCTCAAAGAGATATTTTAGTGGTTTTTAGGTGTAAGACTTTGTGGCATTCTTTTAATTTGTGGATAAAGCAAAAGCAATGGCGTCGTCTGCATTATAATCTGATCTATAACTAGATCACCCTTCAAAAGCATTTTGTCCATACGTAGCCACAAAAGGTCAAAAATATTATTATTATCTTCTTCTCATTTTTCAAGGGGTGGGATGGGATGCAGGAAAATGGAGGATGGAGCACAGGGGTGTTCCATGGTTGTTGTCAATCCCTGATATCCAATCGATATACCTAGCAATGTTCCAAGCTCTACATTTTGTAATATATGCTGAGTAATTTGATCAAAAAGTGAAATGACAGGATGTATCTTGCTAGCTAAGAAAACATTCCGGCTGTATGTAATTAATTTGATGGAAGATGTAGATATAGAAGTTCTTGACTCGTGACTAGACGTGCTTGTCGAAGGATGTTTCAAATTGAATTGCACTGGTGAAAGAGGAGCAGGCTCTTACAAGTTGCAGGACCTAATTTTTTAAGAAAATACAAACGAATGTCCACTTTCGTACTTATTAACTGGTTCACTCTATCTGTTTGACTTGCATCTCTTTGTAACATGAGCAAACAGTTACATTAAATTATTATTGTCTGCTTGATTTCATTCTTGCTTACCAGAATAAATATTGAAATTTTTAGGGCGTCCCATTTTTGTTGACTTCTCCCTTGTGATTGATCTTCATGAAGCCACTTTTAGGCAGTATGAGGAAAATGAATGCAATCGAGGTGGATACTGCAATTTCATGCATCTGAAAAAGATAAGCAGGTTAGTTTGAAATTGAAGTGTTCTCTTACCTTTTAGGATTAGGTTGCCAATTTATTTTTGTCTATTGGTTGAAGAGAGCTAAGAAGTAAGTTATTTGGGAGGAGCAGACGGAGGCATTGCCATAGTAGAAGCAGAAGCTGTAGTTCTCGCGCGCATGACTATGAGGAGCATTCACGTGGTAGCCATGGTTCTGGAAGAAGAAATGACCACCGACACCATGATAAATACAGTCCTAGAAGCATAAATCCAGGTCGCAGCGGTGGACGAAGCAGAAGCCTTGGGAAAGGAGAAACAGGAGTCCAGTAAGGGAAATCTGTATGGAGAGAAGGGCAAAATAGAGCAGTGGAGTAGCGCAATCAGAATCTGCTAGGGATAATGTCAATGACAATAGCAATGGCTTTGAACACATTGAAAACCAATCTAATCACAAAAATATACTGTCACAAGGCTCACCGAAGCTGGGGAATGGAAGTTATAACTACTGATCAAGTGGTTTTCAGCTTTCACGGTTTGTTGTCTTGTTCTTCAATGACAATAGCAATGGCTTTGAACACATTGAAAACCAATCTAATCACAAAAGCATAATTGCTCAATTCTCCCTTTACTAAACATTGATGAACTTTTGATATGTTACCGTCTATGATATATGACCACCGCATATGATCTGTGACCTACACAGAATGGCCGGTGACCAAGTGTCTATGATCAGCAACTTGTGCATATGATCTATGACCTATGGCCTATGACCTAGTGCACATGATCTGTGACTTTACAATGGCATGTGATGAAGTATCTATGATTTATGACTTGTGCATATGATATGTGACCTATGACCTAGTGCATAGATCTCTGACCTGTGCTTGTGATTTGTGATCTGTGCTTACCGTACTATTCAACGACGACTTTGAACATACAAACTCGTGCCACTATGCTTTATTTTTTACTTGGAACGAACCAATTAAGAAACGTAGACTAATAACATCATTTGCATCGTTAAACACCTTCCTCTAAATGAAAATGACGAATAAATTATTTGGATACAATTAGTTCTAGAGTATAGTTCACAAAATACAATGCATACGTGCTTATTCTTTGGTTTGTATTCTCTATGAAACCAATTCTGAGATGCAGTCACGTCAGAATCTTTAGCATGTCGATTGTAATATTGAAAAATTAAACACTATTTGAGATCTTGTTTTGTTTCTCTTCATCAGCAACAAACGGAGATTGTAATATCTTTGCCGGTCTGGAAGCCCTCTTCGCTGACAATCCAGATATTGGTGCAGAAGTGGGTGATGCCTGCAAAATAATTTAATATTAAACACTGTATGTGATCTGTAACCTTTAATACAATTGATACTTGTTTATGTAATTGGATTTTTAACATCTCCATGTGCAATTTTCGTTTCCCTCACTACACCAGCTATTACAGTACCCCACCCGTTGTACTTCTTTGGATTTACACATCTCAGACGGATTGCTTAAGTTTGATGCGAGTTGGGTAGATCCAACATCCAAATCAAATGATGGTGTTTCGTGGGTATTCATGTTCGTCAGTAGGGTACATTTTACCCTTTCCTAGCCTTTCCTTTCTTATCAATTGTTTTCTGAACATTTTTACCCTATATATGGAAAAAAAAAAAGTCAAATGTTAACTACGTATCATGAAAAATGATGGTAATATCATGTACTTGCTTCTTCCTGATTTTCAGTACTATGCAATTCGCTGTTCTCGCTGATTTTTTTCAATATTTCCTCCATCGAGCCTGATATCAATGCAGTCACATATTCTGACAAAAAGTTCATGTCAGACTTTATCTCCAGCAAGTGACTTAGTATCACCTTGCATTCGAAAAATACGATTTATCTTATGGTTTGTTTTCGCCTTAAATGATGATATATGTGACTTGACATCATAGAGTTGAATAAATAGCTCTTTATTCTTCGATTGGAGTTTATTGAGTTGCTCAATAAATTTCTTTTTCAATCTTCCTACAGCTATGAAATGTGAATATAGATCAGTAGCATGTGAAATGTAAAATGTGACATAAATCAGTGATATGTGACCATTGCACATTGACTTATGTCTTGTACACTATGACTTGTGACTAGTGCACATTGACATGTGAGCCTAAATCAATGACATATGACCAATTCACATTGATCTGTGACTTGTGTACATTGACTTGTTACCTTGAATCAGAATGCAGATTGAAATGTGAATCATGAATTTAAATCAAAATTCACATTTCACAGATAAAAATTAGTGAACTATGAGTATGTATTATATTTTACCATATAGAACAACACTAACATTAAAATAACAACTTACATCATCTGATGGATGCCCAGCTGAATGTGTTGCATGTGGAGAGGGAATATTAGTTGATAGACCCTCATCCATCGAAGAATGAACATGTGCTACCTGCGGCTCCATAGAAGAATAGACATGTGTTAACTGTGGCTCTATCAGAGAATGGATAGAAAATGAAGTCTTTTGCTTTGTTGGAAGTGGATCAACAAAATCGTCGTCGTCTTCAATGTCACTTGAATGTTCTAATTTTCAATTAGTAATCATTAGAACTCGTGTTCTGGATTTATGAACTGATGATATTTGAACTTGTGCTTACATGACCAGACTACTTCAAATGCATTTCTTGTGATAGATATGGTTGGGTATAAGGAACACAACCCATATACGACATCATCATCTCCAAGTCAGAAAGATCGATTCCAGTTTTTTCGAGCTGTTACAACGAAATAAATAAATACTTATCAGCTACAATTTTATTGAATTAGACATTGAAATTCAATTACTGTGACCTTACACATGTATGTGACCAGATATATGAAAGAACACACTGTATGATGATATTTATTGTGTGACCTGTGACTGCATAATGTGAATTGTGACTTATTTGTATGTCATCCATGATCTGTGACTTATTCTATGCCCTATGAATTGTTCTGTGACGTGTGACTTATTCTGTGACAAATGTAATAAAACACTTATATTAGGATCGGAAGACTTCTTCGAGTTTAGCTGCATATGGCTACTTATTTGACATTCAGGTCATGATAAAAGGGCACCTCCTCCGCATCCTATTGGTCATGGATCCGTTTAGGTTTGGAATAGATTCATACAGCCATACTTGAAATGCAACTAGAAAACCTTTCAGTTTGTAGTGAGGATTTTTATGACCCAATCCCTTTTCCAGAGAGTTTATAGACAGATCAAAGAAATTTTTCTCCCACAGAAACATCTCCATCACATTAAAATCTTTTACAAGCTCAAACAAATAATGTTCAACTACCTTCTTGTATAAAATGGAGAATAAGTATGATTTTATCAAATACAGTATCCAAAGTCTCATTACATTGTAATCATCTTCGTTTGTTAGATCAAGAAACACATCTTTACCATCTTTATTTGTAACTAATTTCAAATTACCAAAATATGTGACCTTTATCCTAAAAGGTATATTTTCAAGTTTGCTCCTAATGTCCTGAACGATATATCTAAGTTCCGTAGCTAAATAGAACCCAGTCAACGAAAATCGCATGTCTATATGCGACTTTGAACCATATCTCTTTTGGATTCAGTTGCTTCACCTTCCTCGTTAGAAAATAGTGTATCAGTTGAGGTTGAACAACAAATTCATGACAGTCCATGTAGTATGAGAAATAGGTTTCAACCAGAATATGTCTTGTTCATCATAAATCATTGGACAACATTTTTCATTGCATTAGTAGTAATTTTTCTAAGTAACCATAAATCTTCTAGGATAATGTATTGCCATTTTTACAATAGATTACAAAAAATAATAAACCTATATCAATATCGTCTATTTTGTACAAGCATTCAGATTACAAAACACATATCATACTAAATGAAACAGGGCACAATCACAAAATTGGTCGTATACTCTGTACATGTTACATGCACAAAAAGTTCATAAATAATTTGTAGAGGTTTAAGAAGCATCGATTACTTGTAAATTCGTTTCGTTATGTACCCATATCCAATATGTATCTAAGTTTCGGTGTTCTTTGATACCATCTGATACGTACCAAATACTTTTTTTTATATTTTTAAAATTTTTCATACGTATCGGATACGTATTTTTTTAATTATTTTATATTTTTGTATGATTTTCGATACATATTTTTTTATATTGTTTTACTAATTTATTGAATATCAATAATACTTATTGAAAATACGTAATTAGAGTTTTGAAATTAACAACTAGATTTTTTATTAGAAATGAACAATATTATTAATCTTTCAATACATGTGAAATCGTATTATAGTTAACAAATATATTTTTATTATTAAAAATAGATAGTGACTAATATTAAATAATACTTGCAAAATTGTGTTATATTAATTCTATCGTTGAAAATAGATAATGATTTGATATATGTAAAACCTTACTAATAAGGTGCTTTAGTATTTTATTTTATTTGATTGTTATTATCATGCTTATGTATTAATGTATTTTTGTATTAATGTATTTTTATATTAATGAAATTATGTTGAATTTTATAAAACATATCGGCGCTTCCTAATTTTTTTTAAAAAAGTCGTATCGGCATATTCATACTGTATCATATTCGAATTACGTATCTATATCCGAGCTTCTTAGGTAGAGGCAGTCAAGTTACAAACACAAGATTGGTCACAAAAAATTTGTGCGGGTATTTCTAATCACAAAATTGGTCATAATCTCTGCACAGGTCACAAACACACGACTAGTCACAAAACATCAAAATGGTCACATACATTACAAGATTCACAAACACGAAACATGTCACAGAACACATAATACAGTCTTGTAACATTGAGGAAATGTGAGTCGGCAATAGAAAAATTGGGTCACAAAATGTTAGTTCGCAATAGAAGACAGGTCACAAATAGAAAAAGTTGGTCACATAGATGAAAAATTAATACTATACAAATCATAAACACCCAATTAATTTCAAATGCAACTTGCCCCTAAACTCAAACGACTACACAGTTGATTTACCTTTTTAGAACTAGGTTTTCGCTTCGGGGGTGGGGGTTTGAGACTTGTTTCTACCCGAAATTCTTTCTGCACCTTTGCTATTTTTTTTTTTCTCATTTTCTTCCAGATTTCGCACAACGCTTAGAACGAGATTTTGGGTCAATACTCCTTGTTAACACCATTTTCAATTTTNTTTTTTTTTTGAGTTGATATGGAAGTTTTTCTCTCTAAAATAGGCGGTAGTTATATTTAGGAAATATATTTATTTAATATATATTGATTAACTAAATAGCACCTGAGTTATGAATTAATAAACTTAAAATATGATTTGTGATATGGGTTAGGTATAAATCAGGCTTAATTTTTCACAAATTTTAAACTATCTATTTTACTAGCCCAATGCCAAATGCCCAATTAGCTTCATTAACGTTCTGTCCAACTTTACATCCAAATTCAACGATGAATGAAGATAGATTCTAGCTGATACTTGTTACTGCTATGAAATTGTTGTTCAGCCTCAATTGATACACTATTTTCTAATGACAGAGATGAAGCAATTGAATCCCTTAGATATGTGGTTCAAGGTTGCGTATAGATATATGCAATTTTTGTTGCCTAAATTCTTTTTAGTTACATGAATTAGATATATCGACCATAACATTAGGAGCAGACTCCAAAATATACCTTGTAGGATAAATAACACATTTTAGTAATTTGAAATTAGTTACAAACGAAGACGTTAGAGACGTACTCTTTGGTCTCAAATGAAGATGATTACGATGTAGTGAGACTTGAGATACTGTATTTGATAACATTGTACTTGTTCTCCACTTCATACAAGAAGGTGGTCGAACATTATTTGTTTGCCCTTGTAAAAGTTTTTAATGTGATGGAGATGTTTTCGTGGGGAAAAGGCTTGTTTGATCTGTGTATAACCTCTCTGAATGAGGGATTGAGTCATAAAAATCCTCGCTATAGTCTGAAATGCTTTCTAATTGCATTTCCAAGTATGCTGTATGAAACTATTTCAAGCTTAAATGGATCTATGGTTCTCTTGTATCACGAATTGTGCCTGATAAGCAGCCATCTGCAGCTAAACTCGAAGAAGAGGTCTTCTCCAATCCTAATATAAGTGTTTTATTACATTTATCACAAATGCAGTCATAGGTCACCGAATAAGTCACGGGTCACAGATAAGTCACAGTTCACAAATGACGTACAAATAAGTCACAATTCACATTATGCAGTCACAGAATAAATATTATCATACATAATGTGTTCTTTCATGTATCTTGTCACATACATTGTGTGTCAGGTCACAGTAATTGAATTTGAATGTCTAATTAAATAAATTGTAGCTGATAAGTGTTTATTTATTTCGTTGTAACAGCTTAAAGTAAATGACATTGATCTTTCTGACTTAGAGATGATAAGGTCATATATGGGTGGTGTTCCACATATCCAACCATATCTATCACATGAAATGCATTTGAAGAAATCCGATCATGCAGGCACAAGTTCAAATATCCAACCATTAGTTCATAAATCTAGTACACGAGTTCAATGATTACTGATGGAAGATTAGGACATTCAAGTGATATTGAAGACGATGACGATTTTGTTGATCCACCTCCAAGAAGGCAAAATGTCCATTCTTCAATGGAGCCACATGTAACATATGTCCATTTTTTGACGGAGTCGTAGGCAACACACGTTCATTCTTTGATAGATGAGGGTTGATCAACTGATATTCCACGCAGCACTTTCAACTGGACGTCTATCAGATTACGTAAGTTATTATTTTAAAGTTACTGTTGTTCTGTATGATAAAACATAATCCATACTCACATTTCACTGATTTATTTGTGAGTTTTGATTCAAGTTCACGATTCACATTTCAATCTGCATTTTGATTCAAAGTCATAGGTCAATATGCAAAGGTCATATGTCATTAATTTAAGTTCACATTTTGCATTCTTATAGTTGTCATAGGTCACATGTCAGTGTGCACATATCAATAATTTATGTCACATTTTACATTCTACATGTTATTGATCTACGTTCACATTTCACAAGTGTTGGAAGGTTTGAAAAAGGAGTTTAGTGAGCAAATCTATGAACTCCAGTAGAAGAATAAAGAGCTGTATATGCAACTCGAGGATGTCAAGTCACATATATCATCATTTAAAGCGAAAATGAATCATAAGATGAATTGTTCTTTTTTTTCCGAATGCATGGTTATATCAATTCTGACTTGCTGGAGATCAAGTCAGACATGAACTTTTTGTCAGAATCTATGACTGCATCGATATCAAGCTTGATGGAGGAAATAATGAAAAAATTCAACGAGAAAAGCGAATTGCATAATGTTGGAGTTGCTGAAAATCTGGAGGAAGTAAGTACATGATATTACCTGCAAACGAGAAAATCTTGCGTTTCGCTTTTAAAAAAAAATTCTTATGGAACTCGAAAATGATGTGCGTTACGCTACTACATCGCTACGACACTTCCTAAGATTTCAAATTAATTATTATTTTTATCACGATAGTAAAGTTGTGTGCACGTGTCTTAGAATTTTGTAAGGTATCGAAGATTCTTGTAAACGATAAATTTATTTTTTATTTTGATTTGGTCGCGTTATTCGTGGCGACATATTATATATTAATTGCTACCTATGTTAAGTCCTTCAAAATTTAAAATTTGATCTCTTTATTGTATATGTTAAATAACCTTTAAACGTTTGGCTCCAATTTTCAACATTTTAAAATCCTCAAATGTGATTCTTTTCTCCACTATAAACATCCTATTTAATTATACTACCCACTAAGTGCACTCCCCACCCCCACTTACCATTTTAACTCCTATTTGATCAATGGCAATCTACCCACTAAGTGCACTCCCACTTATCATTTGAACTCCTATATGATCAACTGCAACTTTCAAAAATATATAGCAAGTTTATATCTCAACCCACAATTCCAAACACATAAACTTCACTCACCATTTATCCAACACATTGGAATTTGAAAATTTATTGAAGGACTTTAGGATCACGTTGCATTTTGTTACAAATTGAACACAAAAGGGTATTCAAACTCCAAGCATTTAAGGTAGAGTGCTTTTGGCACTGTTGTAAATGAAGTAAAAATTATTTGTTTTCGATTTGCATTAAATGTGTTATTGTGTTACTCATGAGAAAATGGAAGTATCATTTGGCGGTTCAAATAAGAGATGAAGAGATGATTTTTATTACTTGAAAGGGGTTATCAAAACTTGAGAGTAAGCTGACTACCTGATTATCGGTTCGCTTTGCAAAATTGACCGTGACATAAATAATCAAAGTTTGCATTTCTAGATTATATAAGTGTTTCCACGAGTATTAATTGTGGTACACACCCTTACTAAAATTTACAGGTTAATTCAAGGTATGTCAGTGGTTTGACATAGTGGCAAGTAGTCGGCGATTTAAAATGTTCTTTAACTTTCTAGTGAAATTTTCAGTTATGTAAATCTTTTATGAACCCTTAGATTACACTTTTAAAAATGTTTAAATGCTTATGTCGTCTAGTTTTTATATACATTGCACGTCAACCATAAATTTAGAAATGTTAGATTTGTATGCATGAAGTTTAATTATTACTGAATTGAATTTTCACATTCTGTCATCCTACTTAAAAATGGTATAACTTGGGCTACAACACATGTTTTAGAGTAAAATTAGTGGGGTATGAAAGGTTTACAAGCCTTGTAATGGTGATCTTTGGAATTACCTTCAAATATTACATAGAGAAAAGTTATGTCCAATTTAGTAGACTGCGTTGGATCAGTTTCGAAAATACTATCCAGCATAGTTAAAAAATATTTTTGTGCTTCAAAAATTATCGGTGAGACCCAAATTTTTTATGTGTTACTGTATATGAATTTTATAGTCTCTATTAAAATTTCATAAATTTTAGTTAACGTTTGGTAGGGCAAGCATATTTTTCTTTTCGCTGTTGCAAAATCGGTATTTGCTGAATTTAATCCAATTTTTTTCCAAAATCAAATTACACCATAATTGTTTAATTCTACATGGATAGATATCTCCCGTTATTTTTTTTTTTTTTTTAGCTCGAACTCCAAAATGTTTCTTATTGACAATTTATTTTGGTTAACATTAAAGAGCTCAAACTAAGACTTTATTTTTTTAATGCTTTGAGTTCCAAGAATTTGGGGTGTTACACTTGGTATTAGAGCTTTGGTTTATTTTATGTAGACTTGCATTAGAAACCAAATCTTAGGTGTTTTGTGTCACATATAACGTCGATCAAATTTTTTTAAGGTGTATTCCGAGTACTTTGCTTGCCATAACTGCGCTATGCCGATTTTGAGGTAAAGAGGTATAAATATGCTTGTATCTATGTGATGAGTATGCGAAAGTTTATTCTAGATACAACGTTTGATTTGTATGTATGAGGATCATTATATGTTTGAATTTGAATACTTTTGTGGATAATCATTATTGTACTAAGTATTTTGCGAACGTGACCAAATTAAATGATTATTTAAGTTCTCGAGAATTAACTAAAACTTATTAGATACCTACTAATTGGGCTTTGAATAATTTGTATGACACAGGTGGTATGGACTAAGAAAACTTGTAGTAAGATGAGTTCATTGATGTCTCGTCGATATGAGATCGTGAGGCAGATGAAGAGTATTGGTGGAATCCAGCGCACAATATGGGCCAACACATTTGGGAGATGTTAGTAAAGTGGAGGGAGGTGACGAACTAGGCCATATGGTCACTGGTCGTTAGGCCACCATTTTTCTTATTGATACCTTACCAGAAGAGTGGCTAGAGATGGCTGAATCAATTTAGTATTAATTATGGGGAGTTGCTGTACCTACCTTGGATCGGGAGATTGACTATGAGGCCTTCTTAGTAGAGCTGATTGAGCAGTAGGAACTGGCCTGACTTACAATCCCCAAGAGCGATTGTGTACCTACTGAGATACACATTTGTGAGATGCACCTCCACCTATCTCAGATGATGAGGCGCAATATTTTAAGAAACCCAGAATTCATGGAGGATGGATTAGAATTTTTAGTAGATTTTATTAGGCTTAATTGTTGATGATGTCTAGTAGGATTCCTTTTGTTTTTCTGTTGATTAGCCAAACTCTCTTTTATTATTTTGTATTCCTCTTGAAGGTTTTTTTGAGATAACAATAAAATATGTCAAACTGAAAATCTTTTCCTATTTTGTGCAAGTATCATTAACGCCTCTAAATGAGATTGTAATTATCTTGGTATTAGAAATATGGCGCAAGTGAGAACAATTAGGAAGTTAAGGCGGAAAATTGATAAGTTGAAGCAGGCCTTGGCTGCTCAGGCTACACTTCCAATGCCTTATGCTCTATGAGTTCACCACTTATTCAAACGATAGAACAATTTCAAAGATATCGACCCCCTACTTTTGATGTAGGGAAAGACCCTCTGGCAGCTGAGGAGTGGTTGTGTACTGTTGAGAAGATCTTTCGGGATATTTCTTGTCCAGAAAATCAAAAAGTATTATGTGCCGAATTTATGCTAATTGGAAAAACAAGCCATTGGTGGGAATCCTCATCATGCACTCATACCGAAGAAGAATAACGTAATCTAACTTAGACTCAGTTCAAGTTGGAGCTAACAGAAAAGCATTTCCCACAAGCTCTGCGAGACTATAAGGAGACAGCATTCTTAAGATTGGTATAGAGAGATATGAAAATTTCTGAGTATGAGAGTAAGTTTGAGGAATTATCTCGATATACTCCATACCTTGTAAATACAGAGCTTATGAAGGCAAAATGTTACGAGAGGGGCATGCGCCCAAAGATCAGGCAGACTGTGAGTTCACACGATTTTACCACTTTTCAGGTAGTGGTAAATAAAGCTCAAACAGTGACCTACTCAGGGGTGAAGTTGGTAAATTAGGGACATTGTAATGTCTTCAGAAAAAGAAAGTGTTAGGATAAGAATAAAAATACCGGACTATTTAAAAAGCAAACACATGTGGGTTTGCCAAACAATCCTTTATCCCAATGTCCTAAGTGTAACAAGTTTCACAGAGGAGAATGTCTGTATAGAAAGTGTGTTTGTTATAAGTGTAGCCAATTTGGCCATGTGGCTTCTTCATGACCATTGATTAAGTAACCTGAGCAAAAGAAGAAAGGAACAGCAAGGGTGTGGCTAATAGCCGAAACCTACAAATGTTGGAGAAGTGAGGAGTTTTCTAGGTTTAGCCGTTACAGTGATTTATAGAATGATTTTCCAAGATAATGAGTCCTATGACATAGTTGACTGGTAAGGGTATTAAGTTATTATGGTCGGAGAAATGCGAGCAGAGTATTCAAGAGTTAAAGGACAGGCTCTTATTTGAACTAGTGTTGACTATCCCTGATGGTTCAGAAGGTTTTATGATTTACAGTGATGCATCCAAGCTTGGTTTAGGATGCGTTTTGATTTAACATGGGAAAGTGATAGCTTATGCTTCGAGGCAATTGAAACAATATGAACAGAATTACCCTACACATGATCTCGAACTAACAACAGTAGTACATGCCTTAAAGATTTGGTGCAACTATCTATACGGGAGCAAGTGTCAGATCTACACTAATCACAAGAGTCTCAAATACTTCTTCACTCCGAAGGAGTTGAATATGAGACAGCGACTGTGGTTAGAATTAGTGAAAGATTATAATTGAACTATCTTGTACCATCCAGGTAAGGCTAATGTAGTCGCTGATGCATTTAGTAGAAAGAACATGGAAGAGTTGTCAGCACTATGTACAAAACAATATCATTTAATTAGAGATTTTGAGAACCTGAGAATTGAAGTATTAACGTCACCAGTAAGGACATTAGCAATGTAGCAAGTTTTACTATGAAACCGACACTCAGGGACTGAATAGTAGCCGCTCAGAAATATGACCCATTTTCGGAAAAGATTAGAGCTTATGTAGGGTCTTAGAAGAGGAAAGAATTTGAAATAGCCAAAGATAAAACCCTAATGTTTAAGGCCGACCGTGCGTGCCAAAGGATAAGGTATTGAGGAATGAGATTATGAATGAAACTCATTTTGCTCCTTACGTCGCACACCTAGGCGGGACTAAAATGTATAATGATTTATGTGACACATTTTGGTGGAGAAATATGAAGGAGAAGATAGCTCACTTTGTGTCTAAATGCATGATTTATCAACAGATGAATGCTAAACATCAGAGGTCATTAGGGCCGTTGAACCCATGGACATACTTGAATGGAGATGGGAGAAGATTCAATGTATTTTGTTGTTGGTTTTCCTAGATCAGTGAAAGGTCATGATGCAATCTGGATGATCGTAGATTGAATGACAAAATCTGCTCATTTCTTGCCAGTTCGGACAACTTATAGCTCAGAACAGTTTGCACAGATTTATGTCAGAGATTATGCGGCTTCATGGTGTTCTAGTTTTTATCGTATTGGACAGAGACTCGAGGTTTACTTCGATGTTTTGGATAAGCCTTCAAAAAGCTGTGGGTACTAAGTTAACATTTAGTACTGCATATTATCCTCAGACAGACAATTTGAACGAACTATCCAAGTTCTTGAAGATA